>CM050167.1:197362707-197416096 GCA_027410445.1 Discoglossus pictus
TTTCTCTCGCTTAGGCGATTTTCGTGTGTCGAAATTCTGCAAATTCGACTTAAATTTGAGTGCAACCTCACTCCCAGACGTCCTGGCTGTCCCCCAGTGCTGTGTGTTAAGTTTTTTTTGTATTTTTTTTTTTGTATTTGTTGTGTTTTTGGATGTGTGCGGTTCGGCCGTTAAGTTCGTTTTTTTTGCGGGACGTATTTTATTTTCTCTAAGTGGCGGTTTCCTTTTCAAAGTGTTACGGGCCGTAATTTTTTCTGGCGATTTTTTTTTTTTTTAAAGTACTATGGGTGTCGCACCAGTCTTCTTGCAATTCTTTGAATTGTTATAGTTTGTTGATATCAATTTGAAGATAGTGTCTCAAGAACTGGACAAAGTGAATTATTCTGGTTTAATTGTGACTAGGCTTTTAAAGGGTCAGTCACAGATGGTGAGTCATGTCCCTGCCTGTTGACCAGGAACAAGGTGAAAGGCGTTCTTGTCCTTATTGCTGGCGTGTAAATACTGCTGGAGAGATAATAAACGTCCATTTTTTTTTTCCGTTTCTCTAAAGCCAGCTGCACTTTCTTTTCTCTTTTGCACATGAAGGGTGCTCTCAAGTAATTTGTCCAATTCCTTGGTGGGGATAACCACTTAGGCTCTGAGGTTCCCTCTTGAGGAACATACCCTGGGCTCCCTCTTAGGTGAGGACCTTTACCCCATCGTCCACGATGGGGCTAATTTCCTCTGCTTTATTCTAAGGGACCCCCTTTTGGTCTATATAGAAAGGTTTACTTTTGCATTCTCCATGATTTTGGAACCCTGACATGGCTATTGCATGTCTACAGCTTCAGGGGTACATTCAGGGTAGCTGGCTCCATAGCAGTTGCTGGCATGGCTTTCTTGATGGCAGCAGAAGGCTTGAAGGTGCTTTGTATGTCGCCGTCTGTATTTTCTGCTGTTGCTTGTGCATCCTGAATTTCACCAATGTTGTTCTGGGTTAGTGGAAGGCCGTTGGTTGTTACTAGCAGGCTCCTCTATGCTATTAATTAATGAGCTTACTTTATCCCCTCCCTCATATCACCTTCCCTAATTCTACATCCAAATGATAGTATCATCTGCAGGGTTGTGAAATGGGGGCTCAAACCTATATTTTACCCTCTCCAGGAGTGATTTTAGTCTGGAGCTCTAACAAAGCCCCAGTATTGTCACTGAAGCCTTTGTGGAATTTCCAAACCTCAACACCTTAGAGACCCTGACCACCCATTCATCCAGGACTTTAGTGGGACCACCCTCAAAAGTCAGAAGCAAAACCTGATCACTATCTGCACTTAACTCACTGGAGAGACCCTCTTTCTCCTGCTTTTCTTCCAGCCCCTTATCCAGGCTCTTTTTTATATGCCTTAGGCAGCTCCTATTGGCATGATCCAGCTATTGTCCAGGGGTTAAAGTGGTATATAGAGACCCCCTATTGTGATGCCCTTTGGAAAAGCAGTGATGTTCACACTGATGCTGGCTGCTGCTCCCATTTTATTACCATACATGCAGCCTGGAGATAGAGCTCTATACTACGGGCTCTTAACATGTGACACTTAACCCCATGCCTCCTGGTTAGCCGCCCTTTAGCCCTAGTGGTAACAGTGCGACCAACATCTAGAAGTAGTTGCAACAATATTTTTACTGACAGCTGCTAGTATTAGAGGAGATGGTGTTATTTTTGTCTGTGGCACAATTTTTTTTTCTGGGACATTATATACTCTTTTTATCCATGTGGCTTTTTAGAATTCTTATCCCTCATTTTATTGCTTTAATTTTTATTCTTCATTGTTTTTCCCTTCCCCACTTACTTTATTTCTGTCTTTTTCTTTTTTTCATTCACGCTGCATTCTATGTTTTGTTTTCCTGTTTATTTGTTACTATTCCTTCTCTTTGCTTCTCTCTCCTCAAAACACAAAATAAACTTGAAATAAATGTCTTTCCACACCAAACAAACAAAACAAAACCTGGATTCTTTAAACAAAATGAGAACAGGAAAACAAAAAGTTCTGAGAGTGAAGGTGCAGTTTTAGGAGAGGGGTGTGGCAGAGTATTCAGCAGACAACTCACTGCTGGGATACAGATCTGAGGCTGTCTCCCAGAAAAAAAAAAAAACAACCTTAAATTAAACTGAGAAAAAAACATACAAATACTCTACTAAAATAACCATATACACAAAGTGCTTAAAAGCAAAAAAGTTAAAAAAAACTAATCTTTTCTTCAGGGTTGAGTACCTAAAAAGCTATTTTCCAGAACCATGGCATTCACACAACCTGTCTGAAAGACTACTGGAGGATTCAGTGATGTCTAACTAGAGATCTATAGAGTGACCTTAATATCTCTCCTTTTCTGCAACTAATACATCCAAGCATCCTACTTGCTTTTCTCGTGTCTTTATTGCATTGCTTGCCTACTTGTAAATCCATGAAATGTAATAACTCCCAAGTCCATTTTCTCATCAGTTGCCATCAGCAGAAGCAGACTCCATGCTTCATGATATATAACTTTGTGTTTCTCTTTTTTTATCTGCTTAATTCTGTTATACTCTAACATTTTTCAAACATATATATTTGTTTTGTTTGTACTGTGGTCCTTTTAATCTAATTTGGTGCATGCTTTTCCAGTAGCCAAGGAACCACAGCTCACAAAATTATACTACTGGCTCTGAACATTTGAGTTATTTTACATATGTATAACGCCTTTACGGTCTTTTTATAATTTTGTAATTATATTGATTACCTTCGGTACTCTACTATGGAAATTCCATGGCCAATTGTAAAAAAATACTGGTTGCTTATACCCTAGACATCTTGAATTGGATCATCTATTTTGATAGTAATGAAGTTATTGACTAAGATTATTAAAATATATCTTCTTTGTCTCCCCTTTCTTTACTTCATTATTAGATTGATCGTACAAAGAAACCATCAGTAAAAGTTAGTGACAATGGGACAAGGTTTAAGAATGAAACCAAAGAAAACCAATCAGTAAAAAATGAAAAAATTGTCCCAGATAGATCAACAAAGCCATTGCTGGACTCCAAACCTGCTGTGAAACCAGAAATCAGTGATCAGTTAGAGAAAAACATGAAAGAAAAAATGCAAGAACAAGTAGATGGAGATTTAGAAGATTCAGGAGACAAAGCATCTCAGCAAGAAGAATTAAAAAAGAATAGACAAGAAAATGAAAAGGAGGCTGCACACAAAAAAGATGAAATGGAAAGAAAGCATCAGTTCGCTAAGGAACAAGAACATGTTGAAACAAAAATAATAGATCCTGATAAAACATCCTCTGAGGAAAGAAAAAAAGTACAAATAAACATTCCCAAAAGGGTAGGTAAATACTGTAATAGTGTTTATTGCATTACTAAATCGTGGGGTTAAGGAAATGCTTTTAGTCATTCTGACATATATAGTTTGTAATTGCGAGTCACGCTATGTTAAAAATTACGGGCTTGTGCATGGGCTCGCAGGGAGTCCATAAGTGAGGTTGAAAGCTAATTTACTATTCAATTGACGTCTTTTGGCAGCCTCCCAACGGCTGACGAGTTACGGCCTTGAAAAAAAAGCACGTAAGGCTTTAAGCAATACCGTTTTGTTTTTTGTTTTTTTTAAAAGCTTCAATTCTTTTGGGCTTGAAAAAAAGTTACAGGTCTCACAACGCCAAGCCCACAAATGAGGTATGGAGGGGGGGGGGGGAGACACAGGGGAGGGAGATGGGTGGGGAAGACACAGGGAAAGGAGATGGGGGGACACAGGGGGGAGACACAGTTTTTCATTTGCTAACACTTCACAGGCATTTAATGTTAACTTTACCAAACTACAATGCCCCTATTCCACTTAACAATTTTCATATCAAATGATTTTGAAAAGTACACATAATCTTCCTAAAAAGTGGTCACTTGGTACTCATTAATTGGTTCCAGAACACAAGTACAAAGTTCCTATAAGGAGTAATGTAAATTAGCTCAAACAGGCTACAACAAGTTAGAGGAGTACCAAGAAAGCATTGAGTGTCAAAGCAATTTCTGCTCACCAAAATGCGCTGAATACCAAATTTGAAGAGTTCTGAGGTAGACGAGCACCAATGTACCATTATTTCCTTCTATTGTTTGCACCCCATAGTTTCTATTTTACGGATTCGCTTTAAACATAACAAGCCAGCATACTTAGCGTTAACAAGACATACCTAAATCTCTTCTTGTGGATTTAAATTAATTTAATAAGCTTTTGTCAGTAGTACAGTTGGATCTGATATGACCTAACTAGGTTTCATGGAAAACAGTTTTCCCATTCCCAGTTTGCATGAGGGAGATTAAAACCTAATCCCAGGTCCTTTAGATTGGAGTAGTTAAAAGTCTCTAAATATAAATTGTCTGATTATTTACTTGTCTTATTGGTAACCATGACCAATACATTTAGTGTAACTGGGTACACTTTATAAGTCCAGATGAATTTTTATGTCCCTACTGGTGTTTGTGATGTCATTATTGGTGATGATAAGCAGCTCTTTGATTAATGTAAGGTTGATACATTTTGGGGGTTTCTTTGCTCTCATAACACATACATTTGTTATTGGTTACAAATAACTTTTCTTGCATTTTTGAGGATCCCAATGGTAATTAACTTTTCATCTTACAAGTATCTCAGTATTCAATTAAAATGTTGAACAAAACGTAATCGCTGATCTCATGATCTATTTGGATCCTAAAATTGTACGTCTGTCTCATAAATCTGAGCATAGTATGAAAACTGACTCCTAAAACCTTAAATCTTGAGTAATTGTATGTAGTTTTATACTCTCCTTGATTCAGAGGCAACCTATCACATCACATCCAATCAGTTAGAAGATGAAAAAAAAAGATTAGTTTTTAAGAAAAACAAAGAGGAATAAGGTGAGTGTAGACTGCCATTAATTGGCAATACTAGAAGTGGTCAGCTGAACTCATGGTTATTCAGTGCTGATTTGTCCCTTCTATCATGTCCTATCCATTTTCAGGTTGACAGTTTCCTCATAGTTACATAGCAATTGAGATTTGAAATTAGACTAGTAGTCTATTGAGATCAACCTTTTTTTAGATCTTCTCTGATCCTTGTAATTTGTGGATTAATTGGTAATTAAAAGACAGAACGCCAACACCAGGAAAATGTTCACAACAGGGATTGCAAAATGAAACTTTGCCAGTGAAAAGTTTTGTTTTAGAAGCTAGGGAAGGGATCATGTATAGGAATATATAACTAAGAAGTTAGAAGCCACCAGTAACATTTTGAGAGTGGTTCACTGGCTGCTAAGATTTGTTAATGCAGAATCTGTCAGTCAGGCTTTAACATGGCATGTGTGTATATCACTAACCTATAGGTACTGCTAATAAATGGTCGTCAGACCCAACTGTTTTAGTTTTATCCTTGTAACACCATTTTCACTATAGCCCAGTGTAGGACTAAATAACAGGCCTTCAATTACTAAAACTGCCTATGCTTACCAGTTATAATATTCATCTGTTCCTGCTTTAATAGATTAAGTAGGTTCTGCTTCCAGCGCTTTGTCACTTAATCTGAATTAATGCATACTTTAATTCTTAAGAATCATTAACCCAAGCTTTTAGGGTTTCTAGAAACCTATCAGCCTTATTAAATTGCGATTCAGTAAATTTAAAAGGGCTCTATATAAGCACACAGCATATTTTTTTACAGAAGTTTTAAGTTAGTGAACTTCTTTCGAAAAGCAAGGTCTTCACTAACTAAAAACTTCTGTAAATAAAATATGCTGTGTGCTTATATAGAGCCCTATTAAATTTACTGAATCACAATTTAATAATAAGGCTGTATGTTTTTAAACTGAGGCAGATCATAAAACTAGATGATAAGCAAAGGGAGATCATGCAAATGGGAGCTTCAAAGTAGATTATTATGAGCTGCATTTTTTTCCTATATTCCCTTGAGGAAAAATAATAACCTTTGCCCATTGCCCAATACATGTATAATGTATAATAGCATGAACAGTACATGGGGATTGGTTAAGAAATTGCTTTTATTTCCTTTTCAATAAAAAAAAAAAAAAAAATGTTGCCTACTTTAAAATACAGCGTGAATAATCTGTAAAGGGCATGTTTATTTCAGTTTACTGTTGCAAATTACAATCCTTAATGTGTTGCCTAGCACTACATTATTTAAAGGACCACTAGTTTGGGGGTGGGGGTTCTCATGTTTGTGACTTACATAAGATTAACGGTTATTTAAACCATGAGAATATTTTTACTTTTAGGAAAAAAATCTGACATTTGTGGTGTGGGTGCTTCCATTTTGGATTTTTAGTTGGTGTGAGGGGGAGGGGTCATTTTACAGGGACTTTCTCTTCCAGTTAGTCCAATTATCTAGTGGATATGCATAGTGGCAGTATTCAGTAGAACTGAATAGATATTATCTGCATCCAGAATACCTCCAACTTGTCTATTCCTGTTAGAAACCAAAGCAATTTTCTTCTGCCAGAGAAAAAAAATTGAATATAATAGATAATTAAAGGCTGTATTTATGTAAACTGTCTAAAAAAGGTCAAACTCTCCAAAATGAGCATATTCTACATTTAACACTCCAGTGGAATTTGCTCTTTGATTAACGACATTATTTCTAATGGGCATTGGTTACAAAATGTATTCCTTTTTTTTTTTTTTTCAGGAGATTTCATGCAGTATTTTTTTTATTCCGCTTCCTTAAGATGCCCTTTTAAAAAATATATTTTATTTTTGCAGCCTGAAGAAAGTAAAAATCAGCAAGAAGAAAAAGCTGAAATGGCTGTAAAGGATACCTCTGAAGAAGACCGTCCCAGAGTAAGTATTGAAATATCCGAAGCAATCTCGTTCTCTTGTCATTACTTAAGTCTCTCTTGTAGTTAAGTAAACTAAAGATATTTCTCTCTGGAACTTTACATTTCTGTCGCTATAAAAATGCGGTAGTGGCAACAAATACTGTAAAAAAACTATTCTAATACCTTTGTTCATTATAATGAATTCTTAATGACGAATAATAAATTAAATGTGACTGACTTTATATAGACAAGCTTTTATAAATACATTTTAATATAAAAAAAAAAAGTCTGCATTAGAGTTTTGCATTCATTATGTTACGTGTGTATTTCACTTGCATCTGTTTTGCTGATTTGGCTGTTTGTGCAATCTGTGTATGAGGTTGTGTTTTTGAAGTGGTTTTGTATTTGATTTGTTTGTTCTTTCAAATCAGTGCAGTGATCTAAAGAATCCTTTATATCATTGCATTGATTTGCAAGAACCTACTCCCAAAACTAGGCTTCAAAATATTTAAAATATACGTAAGGTATGTTAAATTATTTCACATATCCCTGAAAAGAAAATACATTCTGCACCCTATTATTACTTAAGTAAAGTTGAGTTTTACTTCATTTTAGCAGCATATTTTTGCTCTTGTTTTATCATTAGCATACGTTATCTTTTTTTTTTTTTTTTTTTCAGAGAGAGCCCTTGATGCGAGCCCGAAGCGAGGAGATGGGAAGGACTGTCCCAGGGATGCCTGAAGGATGGGTCAAGGTATTACACCCATAAAGTAAAATCTACACTTTCAATTGATAACCCTTAGAACAAGCTCTATGATGCTGCACCACCTTCATCTCTGCCTTTATTTCTTAAAACTCCTTCACATGTCCCCACTGCTTTTACACAATTCTTCACTTGGTCCCCTCCTAATTTTCCTCATCTTCATGCATTAAAGATTTCTCCAGCAGCTTGCCCAGCCATTGGAACTCCTTTCCATACTCCCATCAGACAATCTCCATAAGTCCAAGCCTTTAAAAACACCATATAAAGAGTGTATACCCAACATTAATACATCCCTTATTAGGCAATCTACCTTTCTCTATTGCAATACATCTTGCACACTTGGCACTTCCCCAGCATAATCACCAGTTCATTATTACTACTCCACTGTATACAACATACAACTATACTATACAACACACTGATGCCATATCACAGATATGCACATTCTTCTTGTCAAGCCAGTACTTCATTGCAACTATATCTCATTCACATATGTTCTATACAAGGGATCCTCACTGATCCACTCTTGGGTTGCATCTCTCCTGTACTCACATCTCCAACATATTGTGAGCTCTGAGGACATGCTCCACATTGCTTTCCTTGTTGGTTTGCTTACCTCTTTTGGCACTGTGTAAAATTCAGTGCTTGATAAATACGATTATAATAATTTAAATATTTGCTTTTTCAGTGTTTTACAGATTACATTTAATATTCACATAATCACTGTATCTGTAGTTTTGCTCCTAAGTTTTATTTTTAATTTTTTATATTTATTTGCTCTTTTCTTTCTAGTTTCTTGAACCAGTTACTGGCACCTATCGGTATTATCATTCACCAACACACACGGTTCACATGTATCCACCTGAAATGGCTCCTTCATCCACTGCAGTTAATAAAGTGAAGCAACAGGCCCAGGCTGATACTGACAAGGAACAGACAAAGTTAAAGCGCTCTTACTCTTCACCGGACCTAACCCAAGCAATTAAAGAGGAGGAGAAAAAGAAACCAACACCTGTCATTAACCGTGAAAACAAGTAAAGTTGCCTATTGATTTTATATGTATTGCTGTCTTTGATATGAAACATTTAGCAGTAGGCTACATGTGAAGTTTTCTGTACTATAATTACATTTATTTTCTAGAAAGTTTGTGTGGTTTTGAAACTTTTCACCTTTTAGTTTCCCATACCTCAAGAGGAAAACAGTGTTGTTGAGCACATTAAATAATATATATCTATCCTTGGGCAAACCTCTCATACATTCCTAAATAGACATATATGTTTTTACCTAGTATTTCCTGTTCAAATCACAAATTACCCCCCAAAATAACCCTGTAACAAATCTAAGCGATGCTGTTCTGTCAGTGGGCCACACACAAACTTACTGTCCCATAGTTGTATGCATCGCAGCGGAATTGTTTACAATTACTTCTTCCCTAAATTATCAAATACTAATGTTTGTAATATTTTATCTCTTCTGTCTTGCAGACCAACAAGTCACTCTAAAACTGAAATTACAAAGCTGTCTGCATCAAAGATTCGAAGCCTAAATCCTGTATTTAGCGGAGCAGGACCAGCTCTCACAGGACTCAGGAACCTAGGAAATACCTGCTATATGAATTCTATTTTGCAGTGTCTCTGTAATACTCCACATTTGGTGGAGTACTTCCAAAAAAATTGTTATCAAGCAGATATTAACAGGTGATATATAAAAGAATGTGCTAGTCTGTCTCCAGTTACAAAATATTACATGTTTAATGATATTCTTATAGTAATGCATTTTCTATTAATCTTATTGAGCCAGTTGATCTGATATAAAAGTCACAACAATCAAATGTAGAAGAGTAGACAAAGTAATTTAAAAAATGTTTTGTATATCTTGAACCTAAAAGCAGTAAAAACACAAACAGAAAAAAATAACAATGAACAAAAAAAAAAACCTAAGAGTCATAATTGCACATGATAGTCTTCTTTACTTAATATATCCGTCCGAAATATTCTTTGTTCTTCTTTTTTTTCTTATCAATTTGTTTTTTTATCTATTTAGTTTAAAGGTTAAGAATTTTAGTTTCTTACAAGAAAAATGAGACCATCACACAGATTCAATGTTGAAATTTTAAAATATGGTTTGTGTTTAATAACATTAGACAAGTATATTGTATCTGTCTTCATATGCTATGTTGTATAGAACAATGGTCTCTTTCAATAAAAATTAAAGTTTTCCATAAAATACACATACAAACAGGAATAAAAGGTTCTAAGTGAATCAAGCAATGCATACAATTCTGTTTTATTGTATGTAAGAGTTATATGTAAACCTCAATTTAGTCCAAAATCCTCTCTATTAATAAATTGTTACCGGTATTCTTTGTTTTTGTTTGCTTCTCCACATTTACGCAGGTAACAATGACAGTTTATATCTCTAAAAGAAAAAACATTTATTTTTATTTTTGTTTTTATAATATACAGGTTAAATCTTTTAGGACATAAAGGAGAAGTGGCTGAGGAGTTTGGCTGTATAATGAAAGCGTTGTGGGCAGGTCAATACAAATATATAAGCCCAAAAGACTTTAAGGAAACAATTGGAAAAATCCATGATCAGTTTGCTGGTTACAGTCAACAAGACTCACAGGAGCTGCTGCTATTTTTAATGGATGGGCTGCATGAAGATCTTAATAAGGTAATGTTTTCCTTATGTATCGTAGTGTGTCTGCTGCAGTTTGGTAATAAGGAATTACCTTGTTCAACTTAAAATGCCTGATCCTAACCAAAAAGTTCCTGCTCATGTACCACGTCGCTATGCTTCTACTGTAATCATATCTTATCCATCAACTCAATTTCTTGTGTATAGACGAAGAGGCGACAGAGGATTGCATGAATATTGAAACAGGAGACTGCAATTGTGTTTTGGGAATGTTGGTTGTATAAGGAGATGGGTGGGATTTTTTTGCGGGGAGGAGATGGTTGTTTTCCATGTGGCATGAGGAAATGAGTGAATGTGTGAAATCGCATGTCTTGAGTAAAACGTTATTTTGTTTTTCTTATTTTATGTTCCCTTTTTGATGACCTTGTAGAGAGTAAGTAATATACCTGTTTGTCTTTCTTTAGCTACCTAGGTTTTATTACGTTTATATTTAGTGTATGTACTGTAAGTTTATAACCAGTGCATTTAGAAAATCTGTATATAATCTTTAAAAAAAGTCAACTTTAAGAAATATTAGTAGTAATAATAAAACTGTAGCTTAGCGAACTCTATAAAATCACATATCCTGCAGCATGTTTACATCCAGCATGGCACCATTCACCAGCTTAGAAAACGCCCACTTTCTGGCGGCACAAAAAAAGCCTCGCCCCTAACCATGTTTCTCAGAACTGTTTTGTGTCTTTACTGCTCAGTCTGTAAAAAGAGTTTCAGAGTTGTAAGTAATGCATCTCCCTTCTAATCTCCAGCCAGTTAAGGTAGCAGCTGCGACAATGGTATACATTGCATTTTCCTACAGTAAACTAATATTGCAGTTTTCATGTTTTATCTCAGTCAGCCTTTTGTGATCCACCCACAACAGATTTTAATCTCTTGTTCCTTTAATATGATTAACAATAATTACTTTGTTTGTTTTTTACATGTAAGATATACAATGTCCAAAATATATAAATACAAACAGAAGCACTCACATAGCTGTCAAAACATTTCATACTACACACGTGTGATAGAATATAAAAAAAAATAAAAAATACCAGCGTTGACCATATCATACTTCTTCAACAGGGTGTTGTTACCTACTACCCTGTATTAAGATGTGCAGTGCATATTATTTCCACCCCTTTTTTTTTTTTTAAAAAGGGGGAGAAGTACAGTTTTGCATACGCTTCGTATTCAAGCATTTCGTCTACATAACCCTTAGGAGAGTTACCCATTACCCCGACGAAGGGGAGCGGTAGATAGGGCCTTCCATCTCCTTTTGATCCATTGCTCCATTCAAAAAAAAATTTGGATCTACAAAAATTTCCCAAGAGCATCATACTAAGAATGCCAACTGCTGTTCTAAAAGAAAAAATAAACTAAACACACTTCCATTCGCACTCCTTACATTCGTAGTACTGGGTTCAGAGTGTGGGGCAGTGAAGGAAGAGCACGTGGGTGGGCGCAGGAGACCTGATCAGAGTATCCAAGATCAAAACAAAAGGTTAATTACTTAATTACTTAGGGTAATGTTTATCCCATAATGACCAGGCAATAATTACTGATTATCCCTTTTGGGTCAATTATTTTTAGTACAAGAAGGCAGAACAGAAGACTGGGTATGCTTAGACCTGGGAGCATTCATAGTCTTTTTTTTTTTTGTATGTGGATTAGCTAAAACGTGTAAACTTCAATGTTCATTTACTGTAGGAAAAATGCAAATCTTTAAAATAACATTATGTTGATGCAAGTACATATTACATGTAGTTTTAAATTGTGCTATATTTGTACACTGTGTTACAGTGACAATAATGAATATGCTGCAGAATTACATGTAATTATATGCATTAAAATTGCATTAGTAACGTATAAGATAAGATATTTTTGTTTGAGTTCACTTGCCATAAAGCTAGAGCTAAAACATAACGAGGGTAGCCCGTATTATTTAAAATAAATAGTGGAGTACAATTTTGTATGGTGGGTGGTTTGACTGTCTGAAATCTTGGTTATTTCATGTTTATATGTAAGAGATTTTTACTGAAAGAGAGTACATTTGATGGCATACTTTTTAGAGCTAATTTTGTAATCTTGGATATTTTAATTTAGTGTGCTAGTTGCAAAATAGGACAGCTCTTTCATGCAAGACAATTATAGCTTGAAAAAGTAGGCAATTTCCAACTCAAAGTGTAGGCTTTAAATACATGTAATTGGAGAATACAAGTGTATCATCTCATTTAATCGGTTTACTTCTAGGCTGACAACCGGAAAAGATACAAAGAAGAAAATAACGACCATCTGAGTGATGCTCAAGCAGCGGACTCAGCTTGGATGAAACACAAGGAACTCAATGAATCAATCATTGTTGCCCTCTTCCAGGGCCAGTTCAAATCGACTGTGCAATGTCTTACATGCCATAAGAAATCCAGAACATTTGAGGCTTTTATGTATTTGTCTCTACCGCTTCCAGCTACAAGCAAATGTTCTCTTCAGGTAAAGACACAACTTCTAAATGTCATAAAGGAGACTGGTCTCCATCTAATTTTTTTTCTCAACCAAATGGCTGATGGGGCTTAGATAGGAAGTATTCACTGCTATTCTTTTTTTGAACTTAAGATCTACATTTGCAAGGGAAATCCATTTGCCAAGCCAGCTACACAATAGAACAGCAGTTTGTGAAAATAGTCAGCACTTTCCAAATGTCTTAAAACATTGGTGCCCAAGAAGTAGATATGTTTACTAGTATTTCTCAGAACATAAGACTCATAATTACTACTAATAATTCCATTCGCATTTCTCTTCTATATAAACTTTACAAGGTGAATTATCCAAGGTGAAAAAGTACAAGAAGGGTAATAGATAAGTCAAATCATAGGGACAAACACAGTAAAGAAATTTAAAGATGACCCACAGGCCATACTGGAAGTTTAATTAATAAGCCACACATTTTTAGATGGAATGGACAGGCTGGGTGGCACCTGTCTAGTTCTATTCACAGCCAAATCAATGTTTCTGTGTTTGAGGTCACAATTGCTTTTCAATAATTAAAAAATAGTGCTGTATTCACTTAAGTCAGAATTTTCTCATTAGTAAGGCAACATCTTGCCAGTTTATGTATTATCTGTAGGGCACAAAGGTTAATTAATAGCTTAATTTAATAGCTTGAGAGGTCTTGCCACATTAATGTGAAACATCTTTCCTTAGAGCCCACCGAAACCTCAGGCTAAAATGTTGGATTTTATGTTATACAGATTGTCAACATATACAATTGTGAACATGTGGATTAAATTGTTTATTTAATGTTCTAATTAACACAAATTTGATAAATGGCTTTATGCCATTCCTTTATTTTAAAAAAATAAAGAATTTATTTTGTGTATTTAACCTTGGGAGATATTATACTTTTTATTTATTTATTTGTAAACACCAATATTTCCCATTAATCTTATTTTTAGGATTGTCTCAAGTCATTTTCCAAGGAAGAGAAGTTGACAGATAATAATAGATTTTATTGCAGTAATTGTAAAACAAGGAGAGATTCTATGAAAAAAATAGAAATTTGGAAACTCCCACCTATCCTTCTGGTGCATCTAAAACGGTAAACTTCCATTGTTTCTTTTTCATTTTACATTTTCTCTAATTAAATACTTAATAAAGTTTGAATAATTTAAAGATAGAGCATTCAAGCATCTATTTAATAGATACGCCATTCCGAAGATTTTATTGAGATATTTTGTTTGTGATTTTTCCCCCCAGATTTTCTTATGAAGGACGATGGAAACAGAAGCTTCAAACATATGTGGATTTTCCCTTGGAATGCCTTGACCTATCACAATATGTTATTGGCCCAAAGAGCTTCAAAAAATATAATTTGTTTGGAGTATCGGTAAGTGTCTGTGTAGAAGCCTTTGTTTATGTATTATTTTTTTGTGTAAAGTAAAATGTTTTCTTCGACACAATAAGTTGAGCTTCTTATTGCTCTTACAATACAGCACACATCCTTGTATATCCAAGATTAACATATAAAACTCTACTTCTTACCTCCTTTTTTGGTTATTATATGTATATTATATTGTCACAGACCAAAGAAGAGGTTATGTGATTTTGCAATGCTCTCTTCTTTAAGGAGCTAACTTTCCTGATCAGGTGATTAACTGTGCCTGGACATACATGCTCCTGGAGTAACAGTGGAGCTGCAGATGGACTAAGTATACAGCTTTGTCCGAAGCTAGAGTAGACACATAGGCCCTCATTCAATTGCAATTTGGCCAATTGAATAGGGCTCTAAATAAGCACATAACATATTTTTTAAAGAAGTTTTTAGTTAGTAAGCATCTATCCAAAAGCAAGGTTTTCACTAACTAAAAACTTCTTTAAAAAAAATATGCTATGTGCTTATATAGAGCCCTATTCAATTGGCCAAATCGCAATTGAATGAGGCCCATAGAGAGGTGTGTGCAGGTGTCTGAAAACAAAGATCTAAAGAAAGATGCAGGCCAGTGATTAATAAACTTGTGGACTGTTTTGCTCCATCCAAGTTTAGCTGGATGAGATCTGGATAGTAGGGGAACTGTGTATCTTTTATGGTAATGCTTTAATGGATGGTCGGCCTATTATGTTCTGTGTTTTTGTTTATTATTTTTGTATCACTGGCTAAAACTTGTAAAACTATTACCTCCTCTTGCACACACACACACACACACACATATATATATTATTATCCTTTATTTATAACGCGCCAACATATTCCGCAGCGCAAGCGCATATATATATAATGTGTGTTCCCATTTGTAGTTCATCTACTATCTATATGTACTTGTCTTTAAGCTAAGAGAAAAAAGGTAGTCTCTGAAAGATATAACCTTTCAAAGAGTTTATAATCACTCTCTACACCTTGGACAGACATGACTAGAATAAGCATGTACAAAGATCCTGAGCATCATCTCTAACTACAGTAACCAAAAAAGAAGGGAAGGAGGAAGTAGTATTAGTGAGCTGTATGTCTTTTTTCATATGTATGCTAGTCAGAGTTTTTTGTTTGTGTGTGTGTGCGCGGGGGGGGGGGGGGTCCATTAGTTTTAATGAAGTAATGCCAATATTAGTCTCCTCCCACTTCAGGGAGTAAATTGGAAGTAAATAAAATGGATGGTGTGAGATGCTGCTCCAAAATGCAGATTAGACAGTCATAAAAAATGTTTATTTGTTTTGTTTTTTTATGATTTGATTTGCTTAAATAACAAACTTTATTTTACGTGCTGTCTATGTATATTTCATATTACGTTAATAATCTATACTTTCGGTAAACAAAAAGGATCTGTCTTTTAACTTTTAATAATTTCCTGTGATGTTTGTATTTCGTATAGTGTGCGTGCAATAAATTTGAAGGCAAGCATACGGCAGGTCTATGTCTCTCAAATCAGTTGAATGTAAATATAACAAATATAAAAACTTTTCTGCTTTGCCCAGAATCACTATGGAGGGTTGGATGGAGGACACTACACAGCTTTCTGTAAGAATGCGATTAAACAGAAATGGAATAAGTTTGATGACCATGAAGTATCTGACATATCAACATCGGCTGTGAAGACTTCAGCAGCATATATCCTTTTTTACACTTCTTTGGATCTCAGAGCCACCGAATATTCAACGTAAACATTTTCTAGGAAATTCTTTTCTTGGGAAATAAAGGCATTACAGGTCTGCTAGATAATCATATTTGTTTGGCTACAAACGAAATACATGAAATAAGTGATACATATTCCAGATTTCACAGTTCATAACTGATATTATCAATGGAAATAAAATAGTTACGATTTGTACACTTCATGCTTAAACTATAACCTTGTCAACTTTAACTAGTAACTTATGCCTTCAACATGTCCTTAATAAATTATCTAGTTAAATGTAGTTCTTCTTCCTCCTTAGAGGTCTTTTATTCAATTATACCATAAGCTTCTCTACTGTGAACTAAAAGAAATCTACTCCAATCTGTGGTTAAAATCAATGACTGCTAAATTGCACATCACTTCTATGTATATAAAAATAAAGTTTCTTCAGTAGATGATCTATGGGATGGTCGGATGTTCCACTTCAATATTAAGTATTTACAGTATGTTCTAAGACATTTTTGAATTAAGGCAACTTGCTCGGCTCTCGAGGGCTGTATACTAGCCTATAACACTGTACCTGTATTAACAAGGGAACTAATCCCCTCTCTAAGTAAGAACTGAAGTGCCCTCTCTTTAAATATTATATTAGGCAGTTTGCTTTTTTTTTTTTGCCTAACGATTTTCAAATAAATTGAAATGTTTAATTTCTAAATTCGCAAGCATTGCAAACTCGTAATTTTTTTCTTGTTAACCTTTTGCAAATATATGTGCACATAATTTTCTCTAGAAATAAACTTTATGAAATATAACTATTTTTCTTTGTTTACTGTTTTTTTTATTATAGTAAAGTTGCTACCTTTGAACAATTTTGTAACAGAATGAAAATTAACCTTCCACAATTATATATATATATATATATATATATATATATATATATATATATATATATATATATATATATATATATATATATTAGATATATACATATATATATATATAATATATTTTCAAATTGCTTGTGTAGCTGCTATCCCTCTATATGTTAAAAAATAAAAAAAAGTATAAAATGTTTGTGTTTAAAAGTGTATAAAATGCAAATGTCTAAAATATATTAAATGCCCAATAAATATCACACATGTTATTAATTTGCAGACATCCTTTCTTCCTTTACAGTTCTTGGCTGAAACAATAACAAAGTATATATTCTTGGAAGAGCTGGTTTAATGATAAAGGTTGGTTTAATTCTAACAAAAAAGGCTATTGGCAGCATCACTTTACGTAACAGGAAGAGGTCTTTCTTGGCACACTGAATGCCTGGCTAGTATAAAACAGTATGTAAGCTGAAGATGATTGTACCATGGCTTCTGTAATGTTATATATTCTGGCATCATCAAAGGCATTCCATTGTTTAGTTCCAGCATTTTTGCAATATGCTGTGTAATGGCCTTCATCCATGTCCCCAAAATGATTCTGTAACAAAATCAGAGTTGTATATTCAGTCTTAAATTAACACAAGTGCTTGGTGTTCATCAAGAGACATTTACAATGGGCATGTGCCCCCAAAAGAAGGGAGAGTTAGACCTTTCAGTAGGTGGTCCAGTGCATAAAAAAAGCTGATATCCACCTGTGGCTGAAACAGCAACGTAGAAATGTTCCTCTACCTAAGAAAGCTGCAGCACCAAAACTCTGTTAAAAAAGGAATTAAAAATCTGAATGGGAATGAAATAACATGCATCAAGGAAGGTAATCTAAGCACAAAACATGTAAAATTAGGTAATGTGCTAGTTATGATTGAAAGTGCTTCAACTTTTTCATGATGATGACTTTTTATTGCCATCCTGACATAATTTCTAAATTGGATTTTTTGGTGCCATGGACTTCTTTAACTGATACCGAGCGAGTGCAGCAGCTCTTCTACATTGAGCGACATTGACAGAACCAACAATGCAATGCCAGATTCAGTTCAGCCACTGATGTTAATTTTTAGTTTTTTTTTTAAGGAGTAAATACTTTTTTTTTTTCTTATATGAGACTGGAACATTGTTACTTACCACAACAGCATACAAGTTATATTTGGGATGTTTCAAATTAAATGGAGAAAAGAACGGAGACAGATCTAAATTTTTCAGTGGGAAAGTGATATTGGTTTTTAGTTTTCTTTTTAGTTGACCTTCATATTCGAACCTACAGGAAGAAAAATTGGATATATCAATTTCTTCAGTTCCAGTCAATTATTTAGGGGAAAAATACTATTTCTGATAATCTTGCTCTAAACATACAGTGCTGTTTTACTGGTCCATATATGCAAGCAATTGGCACCTCATGCTTCAGGCATTTGTAACCAATGATCTAACAGAGTACAGTGTTTATAGGACAATTTTGGGCATTTGTAAGAGAAAACAATCCCTATTCAGTGCATCTTCTGCAGGTGTCACTCAAGGAAGGAGTCAAAACTAGTGACATCAGTCAAGTTTCTTTTATTACAAGCTTGGAGAACACAACACCAATCTTAAACAAATGTGCAGTGATCTCATTCTATTTTGGATTAGCCTTATATAACTTTTTTTCTACTGGGATGGGGAACTATTGTTCTTACACAAACATGCAAATGAAAATTACTAGAAACGTAGAATTTACAAAAAGCTAATTGAAAATATGCCCTTGCAGCTGGTGTTTGTAAAATAAGCATAAAACATAAACCTGTTATCTAGAGGGAGTTAGACAAGTTTTTAATTTTTTTAATTTTCCAGTTGCTTTCATCTGTCAAAAGTGTCACAGACTTTAGTCATTAAATTATTTGTAAGCCAAGCAGTAATATTCTACACATTACAAAAAATGGCTTATTATACAAATCAGCATGGATGCATAACAGAAGTCAAAATTAATAATCTCTTACTACATAACCTAACAGAATATAATTTTTCTATACACATTATATCAATATAACATCCACTTATGCCTTACTCCTCTTTAAACAAAGGTGAATACTGTCACTTCAATAGCTTTATCCCCAAAAAATACCCTACGTGGACTTGAGAAAGAACTGCCAAAGATTTAAACATCCCAATGTATATAGAGGTTTAAAGGACCACAAAAGTCCCCTATATGTGCGCTGCACCATTGAATAGAGGGTGAAAAAGTATGTGAAAAAAAGTGTTTTGGCCAAAACTTTTTTTTCTCTTCACAATCCTATAGAAAATACATCAAAATCTCCAATACAAGAGTACATATAAAATTGTAAGACAACATACAAAATAAATTTATCAAAGTTGAAGAATAGAATTGCTTTTGAAATGTATGCTATAATTTGCTTCATTTGAACGGTACAATACCCCACTATATAAATGAGAACATATGTCCTCTTGAGTTGTGTCTCACTTACAATTCTATTACTACATATATCCGAAAAGGCAAAAAAAAGAAAACCAATACATATACAAACACACACACTGAAAAACAAGAAACAAAGGATCCAAGGTGGATTCCCAGGGGAGGTGGAGGAAGTTGCCCACTTGGCTTGCTTGTCAAATGGTAGCTACTTGGAGATTGTCTTCTGCATACTTATTCTAAATATCCCCTTTTAATTTGTTATGTTTGACCACTCCCATTTCCAAAAAGTCTGTTTTTTGTTATAATTGCTTTTGCTTCAGACCAACAAGGCACAATAGTTTGTTTCCATGTAGAAGCAATAAGCCAGTTAGCTATCATTATAATCTGTAAAGAGAATGCTTGAATGTCCAGGGTAATGTTAATGGGAAATTGTGTAATAAAGCTATTTCTGGTGAAGGAGGAATTTACATTTTTTGAATTTCAGTAATCTGACTAAAACAAGCTTCCCAGAATAGCTGAATTACCTCACATTCTCACCATATGTGATAATAAGACCCTATTGACCACAATCTCGCCAACAAAATTTTATTTTATTCTTCGTTTTCCTTTCTTCCAATTTTTCCCTCGAAATATTAAAGCATTTAGAGACATGTGGTCTTTCTTACCATGTCTGCTTTAGTTCAGAGTATAATTTGATCAACCAATTTGCTCCAGTGCTGTTTTTGCATGGGTTTTAGTGTTTCTTTTTTAAACTAAAATTACCGTAATCATAATCTTAAAAGCATGGTTAAATAATTCCCATTAGGAGTTGAAATGTGTTTAATGTATACATATAGCATAATCTCAAAAACATGTACAGTACCTTTTTAAGTGGAATATTATAATCTTTGGAGGTTTGCATATTCGTACTTTCACTGATGTATCTTGCTTAATTTTGCAAAACGTGCAGAAAATTTTATCTGACCAGGTCAGCATGACTTGTTGGAAAAAGCATTCAAGACATTCCTGTGAATTAAAGAAAGATCAGCAATGAAAAAAACATGTTACAAATATATTAATTGAACATATAATACTACTAGAGCACCTCATTAATATGTTTAAAAGCCCAGACTCTTGCCATGTTCATTGGAGACTGCCACCTGTGTGAAAACTCAGGCCTGCTTCTCCTCATGGAAATATTAGTATAAGAGTAGTTTTATCCTGTATACAAGCAATTATATTTGTCAAACACTTCTGCACATCCTAATATGCATACTAGGGAAGGGTATTGTACATCTGTATTGCATAAAAAAATGTTAACATACTACAGAGGAGATTTAACAGAAAACTTGTATGTGTTAGAATACTTTGCTCACTTACAGTAAATATATCTTTAAAGAAACAAAAACAGTAGCTTCCATTGCATCATAACTGCATATAATAGTTAATAAATGGAAGGCTGCATTACATATTTAAAATTCTAACACATTTTGCAATTAAGTACAGTTCTTCTGAAGAATATTTAGTTAGTATAGGACTGTAGTGCTACTTTAAACCCAAGATTATTAGGAATGCCAAACCAGTTATTGTGAGATTATTAGTAAGAGCGATTATTATTAAGAGCTATTTGCATTAATACATTTTTTCTACTTTAATATTAGTCACTGTATGCTGTAATTTACAGTAAAGTTTTTACAATATATTTTAGTTTAAATTAATGTAATTTCCTACGTGAATTCCTGATTCTTTTCAAGAAATATTATTCGTCCCCAGATTATAGAAATTATAAATTGATTCTGCTTGTAATATTATTGGCGCAGTCAAATAATTTGAAAACTCTATATTAGGCCAAATTGATATAGTCTTGATTGTTCTATGTTTAAAAAATGATTTTGAAAACTTTAGAAAAGCAAAGAAACCAAAAAGAAGGACGGATTTCAGGTTCGTCTTACAGAAAATGTATGATACAGTAAGTAGTTGGGTGGGTGGCACTCCTGCATTATAGATTTCACGGCTGGCTGTCTCTTACCTGCAAAGAGCGTTGAAACCCATGGGGAATAGGAAGAGAGATAACTGTACATATCTCATTCTTGTGGCTTGTGTATCCACACTCCAAACAAACGGTGTCATGTCGCAGAACTCCCTGTAGTAAGCGGGTGATGATTGAAGATTCAGACAAACTACTTGCTACGGTGCTTGTGCTTTCTTTTACACCTGAGGATTTCCTTTTTGGTGTCTATAAACAACAAGGGCTCTCTGTTAATATAGTTCTGTTTTGCCTTATATTGCCCCAGAACATGCAGGGTCATACTTTTCATTATCCAAACAAGACAATTCAGAAAGACAATGGGTCATACACGTCAAGGATCATTGTAATGCCCCAACAACATTAGTAAAAATGTTAATTAGCCATTGAAATAAAATTCATAGGAACTATCCTGTTATGTTGTCGGGACAGGTCCGCCTCTGCAGTGTGGCCTCCAACTGCTAGTTGGCACTGCCGATATTTTGCAGCGCTGCCGATTTGTGAGAAAAGTTCTAAGCTTATAATGTTAGTCTAACCACAACCCTTACCCTAACAGTTTACCTAAGCCTTGACTCTATGATATGGCTCCTGAATATCGGCAGCGCCATCTAGCGTATGCTGACTGCCACTGCTGCTGCCTTGTGCTGCGCCAGCATGCCATTTATATTTATTTATTTAGATTTATAGTAAATAAATGTACATTTGTGTGCACATTTAAACTTCTAAAACAAGTTAAAAAGCTTGTTTCCTGCTCAGAATTTGGGGAAATAGTTATTGCATAGCACCCATCCTTACATAGCACCCAGTCTTTGCCATCAGCCATCCCTACATAGCACCCAGTCCTTGTCAGCAGCCATCCCCTCTCAGTACCCACCTTACATAGCACCCATCTCCCATTTCCTTTACTCCCCCCTCACAGAACACATCTCTCCTGTACTTTTGCTGTCACTTTGCAGCCTTTGTTCTCTTACCTTCTTCCCTGATACACATCCCCAGTGTGGTGAACTACTCTACACTGCCACATCTTGGAGCTTCAGTAGAAATGCTCATTTTTATACAGGCAAGCACCAATTTCTTGCCAGTGGGGTACGTTGCCCAGGGATGAACCGGGGGGGGCTTTGGTGGGTTTGGCTGGGGTGGGGTCCCCAGAGGACTCCCTAAACTATAGAAAACATTTGAAATGCAATAAACATATAGAGTTACACATCACTGGCTCCTCCCCAAAAGAGGGCCCTGATGAACTGCACCACCTGTACCACTGGTAGCTCCACCCCTGGCTAAATGTTCAGACATGAAGTGTACCACCAACACAATGGTCACCTTTGGAGACTTTTTGTTAAAGCTTTTTCCTTAGAAACACACTAGTGTTGTGAGGGAAGCCCAAGAATGTTTATTCTCTTATGAAATCTGATTGTTTTTAAAATCCTTTATAGATCTGTCTCTCAGCAAACTTTTCTACTCTCCTTAATGAGCTTATAAAGGTCCAGATGAACACCTTCATATCATTTTAATTAATAAGTCTATATATATGTCAAGAAGATGAACCAGCTGGACTTGCCAATGAATGGATTCCACCAGTTAGGTCCTCTCATCTGCAGGTGTTTGTGTGCTAGGGATTCCCGTTCCTCAGAGCTCAAATGTTTATCACTAAAGCTATGGTTGTGTAACTTTCATGTTATTCTGCTTCTCTTGTTCTGTTTTTTCCCCAGCAAAATGAAGATCTGGTTTGTGACATCAATATTTGGCCTCTCTTTTAGCCCTTGGGCAGTGTCGAGGATGGAGCATGAGTTACTGTTGCCTTCTACGACTGGACAAGGACAGGATATGGATTATGTGGTTTGGCAGAAATATTGAGGCTGGGAGTAAGAGAGGGAGCCTGGACATTATCAGCCTTATTAAATTGCGATTTGCGATTTTTAGTTAGTGAACTTCTATCCAATAGCAAGGTCTTCACTAACTAAAAGCTACTGTAAAAAAAAATGCTGTGTGCTTATATAGAGCCCTTTTAAATTTGCTGAATCGCACTTTAATAAGGCTGTATGCTAGTAGCACTTAGTCTCCTGCAGACAAAGTTCTCTGCAACATCACACACATTCATTATTTATATATATATATATATATATATATATATATATATATATATATATATACACATATATATATACCTTTATAATTCACTTCCCCCATGTCCTGAAAAGCTGCCTGGTGCAGAGGTTGCTCTAGAAATGTTTCCGCCCCCCATTACCAAGTTTTCTTTGTATATAAAAATCTTTGCAAAATTAGCAAGAAGTAAACATAAGGGGCATCTCAGGAGCCTGTCCCTATGGGAGAGGTAAACGAGGCCCTGCACTTGAGATTATGCCCTATAAGATGAACAGTATTTGTTATTTGGCTGTGACAAATCAGTGCCCAAGATTGAAAAATATGTTGAAATTACTGGCATTCTATGAATGTGGTCCTCTTAGTTGTATAGTAGAGTCATTGATGTATTTGCTTACTTTTGTAAGTTCATCATGTAGTGCGTTCAGTGTATAAATCAGTAATTCCTGAGCATCCTGCTGACTCCGTCTTCCAAATGGTGGATGCACTTTGCTGATGGCAATCCAGAAATCTTGTGGTGATAAACAGTTATGTTCTCCAAACCACAAATGGTACATAAGTTCTGCAAATGCACTTACAACTTCCCGTTTCTCCCTGTTATGGCACAAGAAACATGATTACATATATTTTATTTCGGCAATAAAATATTCCTTTTCAGTTGGAGTTAAAAACAATTCAGACTCTGCCTGAGATTGATCTAATTAGATGCTTATGTCTGCCTTGCAGAAGCCATACATCTTGACAAACTCGGTAATACAGTATTTATAGGGGTCAAAATATAACTTGATAAGTCTTAAGAACTGTTTTATTTTCTCTTCATTGTGAGATCTTGCATATTTGTAGAAGTGTACACAAATATGTATACATTGTTATTTATTTTTAAATAACTTTTGAAATTAATTTCTTCCATGCTCCAAGTTCCTGCTAATGGACTAGATAAGCATCCTTTCTAATTCTAATGTGAGCATCCTATTGTTAAATCATTAGTTTTTGTCACAGCAAAAATGTGTCCTAAACCTTTAAGTTAAGGTAAAGTAAAGTAAAAGCACTTCAACTTGGCGATCCGTAATAGCTTTTTCTTTTTGGATGTATGGTTGCTATATGACCAAACTTGAGAAAAATTAACATTTGTGCATGCACCCAATGAAATCAGCTGATTTACCCAGCTACAGATGTTTGAATTTGACCAGTCAGAAAGTATTCCACCAGTGGCGTGGTGCTGCATAGACATTGTATGACTGCATTCATGTAACAACAGTTGCCCAGATTAAACAGGCCAGTGGCTCCCTGGTTTTTCTTATGTTCACATACACCATCTTGCCTGACAATCCTTCCAGAGCTAAGGGATGAGCCTTCTTCACTGTTAGAAAAAGAGATTATCATTAATGATCACGTTTTAGAAAAAACAACGGAAAGACTCCTAGTAGTATAGTTTTAGATCTAACATGCATTTAAATAGACACTACCACCAGCATTAATACTGATTGATGTGGGTGGATGGGAATACCGTAAAAGGAATGCATATTCTTAAAAAAAACATAGATACCAATTTACATAATAATTTGCATTATTTTGTCACTAGTATATATAGATACAGAGGGTGTTAAGGAAATCTATTATATGGTTGCGGCTTGTAAAACAAAATGGAAGAGTGAGGTGACTGAGCTGCATCTGCTGTGCATCAGGCAAGTATGAGACAGTAGGTGTGAGTAAAAATGTATTTTAGAGATGTATGGTAGGCTTCTCTGAAAATATGTAATTTAAGGACCATTTGAAATAGAGGATGAAATGCAGGATGAAAGGGAGAATTCAATAGGTACAGAGTAAGAAATCTGTAGGTTGGCATATAAGCTTCTCATAGAGGAAAATAGATGTAAGTTGAAGGCAGAGTGAAGGAGGAGGTTTAGAGAGCATATGGCAGTGATAGGCTACCTGGTCTTATGAGGGTCACCAACAGGCATAATCACATGTGGATCAATCAAGACTAAGTTTGTTAAAGCAGAGAGAGACCATGGACCATGTAGGACAAAGCTACCCACCACTGTATATGCACACTAGTGATCAGATACACAGGATGCACTGTTAAAAAAAGATTTGTAGGTTAGGATCAGGATTTTGAATTTGGTGGACTTTTGGTGGAACAGTGGATGATGAACTTGGATAATAAATTAGATTGGACATAGCTGAATGTAGCCAAGTACAGTAATCTAAACACAGCATATTGAGTGAGAAAATTAGTGTTGACAGTGCATTTAGTGATTGTTGGAATTACCAAATGTGAAGAAGCTATCGTGTGAGGGTGGTGATACAAAAAGGATTCAGTAATAACTCTTGTTATTATTATTATTTAATATTATTAATAATAATGATAATAATAATAATAATAAAAATAATGCATTTTATATGTTTACTCTTAGGATTTAATAGGCCATCGAGAAAGGAAGATCAGGAGATTATTTTTGGAACTGATTAGTAGAGAGGGAAACATCTGGAGATTTTTCTAAAAAAATAAAAAATGCTGGCCTTGGCTTACACAGATGCTAATGTTGTTAGGTTGGTACATACTTGACAAACAAGTCTCTTTTTTTCTTGAACTGTAGTGGTCCTTTAATGGAGCTGTTAGAAAGACAATCCTTGAACCAAGATAGAGCAGTGTTGCTGAGACAACAGAGCTCAAATTTGGAGAAATAGTGGATAGTTAGTCCTGTCAAAGATGTCAGAACGTTTTAAGAGGATAAGTAGGGAAATGTGTCCATGTGGCTGTCATGAGATTGTTTGTTACCTCCTCTTGTCTTCCAGATCATGTAAAGTGCCATGTTTTACATCTGGGATCTAAGGCACATCCACAAGAAGGAGCTTACCGCTATCAATGTCTCATGATCCTCAGAGACATACAGCATGACTCTGTCTGCTTGCAATATAACAGTATGAGACATTGATAGTGTGAAGCCCCTCTGTGTGATTGTGGATTTAGGCCACAGCTGTGAAATATGACACCCTACATGAGTGAGAACTGAAAGACTTCCAGAAGGTAAGAAACTGTTACTCATATGACTAGTAAATGAACTATGATCAAAAGCTTAGGCTGGGTTTCAAAGGTGCCTCACACCACTAAGTTAAACTTGCAAACATATAGAAAGGGTATAAAACACAAATTTCTAAAAAGTGTAACAACGTCGATATAATAAAATGGGATTGTTAATCTCCTTAGTGTAATAGGAAGCTCAAAGTTTACTGAGGATGGAAAGTCAGCAAAAGGGAATAGTTCATGAGCGTGGCACCCGTGGGGAATGGCACATGGTGTCCTAGGTGTAAAAATAGGGGAAACCACCGTCCTGGTTTCCAATGGCCTATTAGGGTACCATCGGGTTAAGGACTGCAAGTTTTTACTATCCTCATCTGCATCTCATTCCCTTGGTGTCTGACATAGGTGGCCTTTTATAAGGTGGAGGGGACCTTGCAGTCCTTAACCCGATGGTATCCTAGTGGAGGGGACCTTGCAGTCCTTAACCCGATGGTATCCTAAAAGGCCATTGGGAGCCAGGGCGGTGGTTTCCCTTGACTTTCCACCTAGGGCGCCATGTGCCATTCCTCACAAGTGCCACGCTCATGAACATACCCTTTTGCTGCGTTTCCCTCCTCATTACCCTTTGAGCTTCCTATTACACTAAGGAGATTAACAATCCCATTTTATTATATCAACGTTGTTGCACTTTTTAATTGAATATTAAAAATTTGTATTTTGTACCCTTTCTATTTCTTTGTTAGTTTATATGACTAGTACACTGAGGAGGATATAATTAATTAAATGAACTAATTAAAACATTTATAAAAAAAATAGGAAAATGGTCCCTTTAATGCCTAAATAGTTTTCTAGTCACTCTACACTCTGGCTTTCTACCTTATGACTTGAGTGAAACAGCACTCACAAAGGTAACAAATACTTTACCCTCAACTAAAAGAAATGGACACATCTTTCTTATTCTACTATACAAAAAAGTTGCTTAAAGAGTAATATTAAAGGGAATATACAGCCATTTGAAGTACAGTTATCCTCTCACGTTGGAGAGCATTATGACACAGATATGTGAGCTTGTCATTTTATAATTCTCCAACTTTATGGTTATTAATGTTGGCAAAAAAGTATGCCACTCACTCAAGCCATTGAATCTGAAGACAGAAAATGATGGAAATGTCATCATATGTGTACGTAGTCATCAAGTTAAAGAGATGGAAGCAGAATTATGCATTGACCAAGCTATTGGTTTTGGAAAACACTATGTAAAGTTATCTTTTTAAACTAGTGCACAAAAAGTAGGGAGACTGTCCATTATGGTCCAACTTTACCTGCACAATTACAGACATTGCTGAAATAGTGTTAAGTGTATGTAGACTCTCAATTTGTATGACAAATGGTAAATGACAAATGGTGGTAAAGTAAGTAGTATTTAATTAAAGCATTGCAACTAACAACAGATAATGCCTATGTTGCTCACCTCATGATACCAATTCCGAACCTTCTGATAAACCTCAGACTCCGTTTCATCCCTGGAATTTCCATACAGGTATTTAGGATACCCTTTCTCAAAAAGTTTGTTTAACATCATTCAGTCAGAAATGCCATTTATCCTCTATAAAAGACTGCTGATTAGTGATATTGCAAATGTCAGTAGGTAGTAACTAAGTCAGGGGTAAGCAACTCCATCTCTCAAGAGAAACAAACCACAGCTCAGGCTTTACTGCTACTTGAGCATAGGTGTGTTTATTACAAAAAATTCAGTAGGTAGTAGCTAAGTCATGGGTGAGCAACTTCATCCCTCATGAGCTAACAAACCACAGCTGAGGTTTCAGTGCTACTTGAGCATAGGTGTCTTTATTAAAATAGCCTGTATTGACTATGTTGATAGGTTTCTCACTACTGTGCTAAGATCTCTTCATTTCCTAGTTAATCAATGGACCCTCATGTTCAGATTTGGGGATGAAGAAGAATTACTGTCAGCTAGACAAGGGAATAGACTGAGCCAAAGTGATCCACATGAGAAACAGAGGAAGAGATAGCATCAGAGGGATCCTGTAGGGAAGAGGCTTGTGGAGAAAGAGGCAGAAGGGTTCAGTCAGGGTGGTTGTGGAAAAAGAGATGCTCCCCACCCCTTTCACTATATCCATATTTATATTAACCCTTCCTTATATTTGTTTTTTCCTCTCTACTGATCAGCCTAGTGATAGAAAGGAGTTAGAAGTCATAAATCAAGACAAAGCAGAAATAACCTTAAAATCTAGTTTGCTGGTAATTCTTGAGGACTGGAGTGTGCCACCTTGGTAATATTTTCTTGTTACAGTCACTTTACTATTCAGTCAACTAGTACTAATATAACTGATAAATGATTCTTCTGTCACAAAACTATAGATAACAAATTTCATAAAGTTATCAAGGAATTGAGATAACACTCTACTACCATCTAGTTCAAAAGGTATAAAAGAGGTTGGGTAGCAATCTGAAAATTAAATGACTTACATTTTAGCACAACTTGGGTATGACTCTTCATCCGAATCCATACATTTATTGGTTCACCTCCAAGTCTTGAAGTTTTGAACTGTCTAATCTGGGCAGTGTCTGTTACATTTTTAAGTACTTTATGTCTTATTACTGTGTTGTGTGCAGCCTTCCAACATTCAGTTCAGTTATCACTTATTTTGCTTCTCTTCTCATACATCATAATGATATTGTCATCACAATTCTATGTTGTTGCTAGGGTGTCCTGTTACTAAAGATATATGTACAGAAGAGATTTGAACATCGCAGGTTGTCTCACATACTGATCATAATTCCCTTATTCATTATTTAGTGGGCTTAAGCTCTGACATTGGACCCCATGCATTTTAACCATTTTTGTTAGCCACTTTTTCTTATCTTTAACTCAGATTACCCATTAGCCCATTAAAGTTATATACCGTATTTTCACGAATCTAGTGCGCCATCGAATCTAATGCGCACTCCAAATGTGGAACTCATGAATCCAAAAAATGTTTTTGCTGGTGAATGTAATGCGCATTTGTTATTTGTACAAGAAGTACTGAACAGTGAGTTTATGTTACCAACTTATGGTAGTTTTATTATAAATAACACTACTGTACAACAATATGATCATATTGCATCATACGTATAGTGTTACAACATACAAGTAATTACATTTACAACATACCGGTAATTAACAGTAATAACGACATACCAGCAATTAAAACATACCAGCAATTAACATTCTGGTAATGAACAATATCAGCACTATTTGTCTTCTTCATTACTCCCCTCATCATACCGTACAGGCAATGCAATGTTATCAATGGCACACTAGATTCAATGTTTTAACCCCGAAAAAGGGGTTAAAAAACTGAATCTAGTGCACCATCGATTCTAATGCTCACCCCAAATTTGGTTTTAGATTTTTCACAAAAAAGGTTTGCAATAGACTCAAGTAAATACTGTAATTGATATAAGAGGTCCGATGCTTCAAATGGGACAGTTTATCACTGAAGGCCTCCTGGGGGGAGATGAAAACAGCCAGCTACTAACCAGTCACATAGTTTACTCTGATTTTAGCTCTGATTTATTAGCTTAACTTAGTGTTTAATG
Source organism: Discoglossus pictus (assembly GCA_027410445.1). NCBI lineage: Eukaryota > Metazoa > Chordata > Amphibia > Anura > Alytidae > Discoglossus > Discoglossus pictus. The sequence goes on from CM050167.1 coordinate 197,392,635, forward strand.
GCATCAGCTGTTAAATTACTTTTTATTAATATGTTTATTTACCATTGTATTTCCATATAAATATGCTGTACACTGTTCAAAAAACAGATCTTCTGGCAAATATGCAGTTAACAGAACTATGGGATCTTTCTTTCATGAGTTCTCCAGCAGTGGCAGCAGCAGTTACCGCAAGGAGCCACAAGATGGCGCCACTGAAATTGTACAGTTTGTAAGCGCTGTTGAGATCATACATAATTTCCAAGCTTAAACTATTACCCTTACCCTAACCTACTAACCCTATCCCTTACCCTAACCTTAACTCTAAAGCTATGACATAAGCAGCAAATCTTGGCAGCGCCATATAGCGGATGCTCCCACCACTGCTGCCATCTGTACTGGTGGTTTGTTGGAGTACACTTACAAGGAAAGGACCCATATTTAGCTTTGTTTCTAATTACTTGAATATATGAGATGCTCAGGTCATATTTTGTTCCACTGACATCATGAACATTTTGTGGAGTATTTCCGAGAGGAATCAGGCAAGCTAATAAGACTAGTCCAGGATTTCAGTATCTCTCTGCTCGGGTATACAGGAGTTTCATTCTTTCTGATTAATTCACATGGGCTCAAGCAGAGACTGAGTTGCTAACCACTGCAATAGATGTTTCAAACAATGTTTTATTCTTTTTTGATAATAAAAATATATAAAATACATGTATCATTAAATTGACATCACAATGATTATTTCCGATCTTACATGTAAAAGTGTTCTTCAGTAAAATATTTTTGTTTATTTTTTAATATATGATTTTGATGTAACATCTTTACTGTAGGCTTCTAAATTCAAAGTTGTGTAGGGGAAATGGTAGCTTCCTCTTTAGATTTTAAAGTCAGTTGCATCAAGACGATTTTAAATTGTATCTGTCAGGTTTGAGGCATCATTATTTTAGTAAAGGTTAATGATTAATGCACAAAGTGACTTTTACACCTTGTCTATGTAAGTACAAATACCACTCTTATACCTTTATTAATTGGCACATTTTATGCAATTTTCTGGCACATAGGCTGGCCAATCACAGTAAGCCCCATCCCTAAATAATATTTAGGTGGGCTGAGTGAGTTATATCAGATAACAATCTTGTAACATAATAGGCTGCCCCTGCTTACTAGGAAACCCTGTACCTCTGACGAGCTCAAGCCTTAATCTTATTATGGTAATTATATTTAGGTGGGCTGAGTGAGTTACCACAAGATAACAACATTGTAACATAATAGGCTGATGCAATATCCTGCAGAATAGTTAATATGTTTTTTTACAAAAATTCCTATAACAAGAAACATAATACATAAACCAACATACATACAGTATAACAGTGTAATCATATTTTAACTATAAGCACTAGGAAATACATAACCATAATAATAAAAACAGGGTAACTCTGGCCAGTCAGGCCCAGGCCATAGTGTAAAACAGTCCAGTCAGGACCTGGGCAGGACATCTTCTAAATTAATATAAATGTTTTTTCTCTATCTACTATAATAATTGCCAGTTTCATATGTCTGTCATGCTGGGCGGGGCCACGGTGTCATTGAGGGGCATGGTCAGGACATTATCGAATGCAGGCCTGTTGCAGAACAAAATCTTGCAATAACCTTTTTAGCAACCAGTCCTAAAGGTTTAAAAGTAAACTTTCACATTATGACATTAAAAACGTATGAGTGAATGCATTTGGTAGAATGTTTTGGTTTTACTGGTGCAATTTCAGCATAAGAAGCTACAGGTTAATCACATTAATTTTACATGATTATTTGTGATTCTGATTGTGACCAAGCCAACATAGCTATATCACTTAGTGCCAGTTCATATTTTCATAAGGAACAGTTATAACAGGAATGAAACTACCCTAAAAGACGTAGACAGACTGTAATGGAATATACTTTAGGGAATAGCTCTACAAATAATTTGGGTTAATTTTGACATTTAGACTTTGAGGAAATCCTGATTATTCTTCCTTTAATAATTGTTGCACGGAAATACTTTGCATTGAATGAACAATTTGATAATTTTCTGCTTCCATAAGAAATATTTAGTGTTTATGCTGCCTTAGGCCCCCTTAGATATGTGTCTGCTCCTTAATTACTCCAGCTGCTTTCCTCTTCCTATGACCTCATCTCAGGTTTATCACGTTTATTTATGGTATCTATGTATATATACTGTATGACTGGAAGTATTCTTATGGACAGTAATGTCCTATATATGTTTGGTTGGAGGCTACAATACTGTAGAAGAGAAAAAGACTTCCCATTTTTTTAAAGAAGGAAAGGAAATACTATATATGTTAGATTACTATGATGCTGTTAGGTTAGCACAGACCTTGGAGTGGTCATATAAGGAAAACCCAACTTAACTGTTGGTCCATAGAGAAATCACTGGGTTAAATAATAGATTTGGAAAATGACCTCTGGTAATTCTCAAAGTCAGTTAAAACTTGATAATTTACTGATTGTGATCAAATCGGGTATAAAAGCATGTTTTAGGATTATTCAGAAAAGGAAATTAATAGATCATCCTTCCCCCATTAAACCTATTAATTTTATTCTAGACAAAGTGATACAAAGATATAAATGGGAATGGGGAAAACAGAATGTAATATATCTAAAGGACCTATGTGACAATGGGAAGATCAAACAATTTAAAGAGATAAGTAAAGAATATAACATACCAGACTCTAAATAGTTAGAATATAACACTTTAATTAAGATAGTAGACTCTACAGGATATAAATTAACGCAAGATAGAATTCTATAAAAATTTGAAATAATGTGATTGAATAAAGAGACAACATTTTCTATATCCAGTTGTTATAATCTTCTAAGATCTCAAAATCAGATAGAGAAAACCCTGGGTATGAAGAAATTGTAAGAAGATCTTACAAAATAATGGGATGTTTTAGACTGGTTTAGAACAAGTGAGCTAACCTATAAAGCTTTTATTTGTATTGCATCAACATATTCCATAGCACTGTATAGGGGATAAGAACAAGAAGATATACAATATTAACAAACTATAGAAGATTATTCAACATTTTTCCAGAGAAAGTGAAACACTCAATAAAGTGTTTGTACAAATTTTGCTGATAGCTAAATGGTTAATTTCTAAATATTGGAAACAAGATAAAATTCCAACGTGGGTCAATATAGGAGATAACAGAAAGAGTTGCCAATTCAGTCTCTTAAAATGTATTGTTTTTGTAAATTTTGGGAAATGTATTAAGGACAAGAAATATGGATGTATTTTTCTCTGTATATATACATTTTCTTTTTTATTTGTAAATGCTGTTTTTCTTTTTCCAATAAAAAAAAAAAGAACAGGATTTCCTTCACACATATAAGTATATAAGTATGTATATGTGACACTCACCATGATGTATCACTGTATATATCAGTCTCCTCATCCCCATCAGAACTTGAAGTTTCAGAACAATCCGTTAAACTTGAACTTCGATTAAAATTATTCAGCTCTCTTGATAGTAATTCTACAAATTCTTCCAGGGATAAATCTCCAGACATCATATAATTTTGCAGTGAATAAAGAATGAAAGCATTAATGCATGAGAGATGAACCAACAGCCAAAAGCCTTGCATGAAAGTGAGTGATGAAGATACTGCTTCTTTCAGTGGAAATATGGCATATCCAGCCCAGTTCTGCATATTATTGAACAAGCAGTCAGAGTTTTTCCATGTCTTTCTGAACATCTTGTAGTCTTGAGTAAAGTGTGATTGTTCACCAAACTGATTTGTAAAAATTATTTTTACACCAAATTTGTTAAATTCTTTACTAATATTTCCATTAATAAATGCTGATCTGTCCATCTGTACTATGTGATTTTTATTATAGAAAGGCAAAAGAAGCTTTCTCATGATATATATGAGTGGAATGCAATCAATTTGGTTGAGTAACTGAGAAATTGAATAAATATAAAAATTACAAATATACCTTGTATTTACATCTACCAGCAGAGCAATTCTTATATCACTATATAGTTTTTGATCATCCAGATCTACTTTGTACTTTTCAATGCAGAGAACTTGTGCAGGGTTGTAGTTAGAACGAAAATTCATAGCAAGTCTCTCTTGTAATATATTGATTTCAATTAATACATTTCTGATATTTTTCTCTTCTGTTTTCCAAAATAAACAGAACATTTCCTCCATTTGATTGCTTGGTAAAAGCTCTAGACACATTTTGATTGAGCGGGCTATATATTTTTTTGTGGGTTTCATGGAAAATCCAAATAGGCCAGCTAATAAAATGGCACCGAGCCATGAGAACATTTCATCTCCTTGCACTCTTCTTCGTTTCCTGAAGTTTAATACTATTTTTGTATTTTTATTGATACTATGCAGCACATTTTCTAAGATATATCCATCTAGTAGGTGTAGAAATATAGATTTTTTTGAGCTTTCGGTTTTACATGCAGGAACCAACTTACATGTTGATGTAGATATCTCCTGTCTGCCTTTACGCTCAGAAGTAAAACACTTTCTACAGAGACCACATGAGACACTTGCAGTGTTCACTATGGAGTAATCTTCAGGAAGCCATTGTACTTCCATAAGGGTTGCAATAATATTGTCCATAATGATTTGTTAGCTCCACATAAGTAATACATTACTCCACAGTATGGAGTCTCTGGACACAACATAGTTTATACTTTGTTTGATGTATTTGTTTGTGGGAGTGGTAAACTGGTTTCCATTGACTTTAAAACAGCAATAGGACAATTCAACATGTACAGACTTGCTCGCAATTATAATCCCGCCTCAGAATTGTAAATACAGGAAACACAGGTGTACTTTGTACTTGAAAACCCAGCCTAAAACCCTAGTAAAAATGTTTTAGAGCATTTAACCTGAGGCTGCCAGCAAAGCATTGGTGCATTTCATCCTTACTTTATGACAGTGATGGTATGATGTAAAGAAAACGAATATCAATAATCTTGATTAAAAAAGAGATCACGAATCAGATCTTAAAGCTGAAAATAAACTATACCTCTGTTTTCCTTCCTAAAGTGTGCATTATACAGTGCATATTTGCACATTTGAAAATGTACATACACATCTAAACACATCACACACGCACTAAAATGCCTTCTCTTCCTGTTACATGAAATCACCAAGATAACATTGTCTAACCCTTTTTTTCAGGAGATCATTCCTATATGATTAAAATACCAACCCCATCACATTTTCATATTATTCATATCACATCAGTATCTCTCAACCTTATTTGATCTGGGGATTGGCTGGTTATCTTGCAATGCTCGTGAGACCGTCCTTGAGATCCAGAACATTTTATACAAAGTGATACAACATGAGACATACTACATTTTCATGTAGTTTTCAGCTTATGTGAATAGAATGCATTTTCACTGCAGACACGTTAATCAACAATTCAGATATACTTATGACTCAGTAGTATGTTTAAAGTGTTAGGCTTTCTTCATCCTTTTTTGTTTCTGAGGTCGAGCAGATAAGGTCTCAGGGACTGGCTCCAGTCCTAGGATCTACTGTATGGTTGAGAACCACTACACTATATAACTATATCATATTTTCTTTCATTGCATGTCCCTCAAATTATGCCCCTCAACCACAGGTTACCATACCTTTTCCCAATCTTATTTAATAAAATGAACGACATTGCAACTCCATTTAATCCCATCAATCCCATCACCGATACTCCCTTAGCAGCTCTGGCTCCTCTCACAAGTACCACTCAAAATCCTATTTGGCACCTAGATCCGTGAATTGCGAATGTTGGAAGATTGCATTGGCCATTTAAAAATTAAGTTATTTGGCTTGGACAAAAGCTGATAAATCTAATATCTATTGTTTTTTTATTAGTGGCATTAAAGAGTATTTAGAGAGAATATCTACGGAGTAAAAATTCTATATATTTCAAATAGAATTGTTATTTGAAGCAAAACTGGTGCATTTGGCATATAAATAGCAAATGGAAGTTACAGAAATGTGTAAGGAAATGTATAAATACATGCATTTGGAATATTTTTGAAAAAATCCAACATAGTGAAGGGTGTAAGAGTCTAAATAAACAGGTTCAACTTTCTCTTTCATAAAAGTAACATAATTGACGCATTGCCAATCCTTGTCAAAATATCACAATCATGAGGTAAATGAAGATTAAGAAATACTTGTCAAACTATGTTTACTTGCAACAGGATAGAGTAGACCTGGGCATTTTACGGACCGCGGACCGGCCATTTCCTGCCCACGGGCTGGATGGGACCCGCGGGTCGTAAATGCCCAGGTCTGATCATATATTTCTTCGGTCTATGAATACAATGTATCTCTTTGACAATGTTATGGCACCCGATGCACAGCCCAGAAGGAGGTGACTGAGCGGAGCTCCGCAGGCTCTGAACTGCCCGGCCTTCGTTAGCCCCTGTCCCGGATCCCAGGGCTCAGAGGTTGGGTATCCTTCCCCTACTGGAACTTCATACAGCAGGGGAGGGGAATTCCTAATGATGTCACATGACCCTGCAGTATGAAGCCCCAGCAGGGAAAGGATACCCAACCTATGAGCAATGGGATCTGCGACAGGGACTGCAACTCACAAGTAAGAGGGGGGTGGGGGTGGGGAGTGAACGAAGTGCAGGGGGCTTGAGGGGGGTGAATACTATGACAAGGGGCCCTGGGGGGTTTAAGGGGTTGAATAATGCTCCTGAGGAGTGGCCTGTTTTTTTTGGGGTGGGGTGAATGGTGCTGCTGAGGGGGCCCTGGGCGGGGATATGGCTGCTGAGGGGGGCCTGGGTGCTGAATATGGCTGCTGAGGGGCTTGGGTGGATGAATGGTGCAACAAGGGGGCCCTGGGGGGAGTTAAAGATGCTGCTGAGGGGGCCCTGGTGTTTTTTTGTTGTTGTGGGGGGGGGGGGGGGGTGAATGGTGCTTCTGAGGGGGCCCTGTGGGGTTGGGGAGTGAATATGGCATCTGAGGATGTTGAATGGTGCTGCTGAGAGGGGCCTGGGGGTGTTGGGGTGAATATGGCTGCTTAGGGGCTTGGGGAGGGGTGAATGGTACAACAAGGTGCCCTGTTTTTATGGGGGTAAATGATGCCGCTGAGGGGGCACTGTTTTTTTTTGGGGGGGGGGGTGAATGGTTCTCCTGAGGGGCCCTGGGGGTCAGGTAGTGAATATTGCTGCTAAAGAAGCCTTGGTCAAGGGGGGGGGGGTATGGCTGCTGAGGGGGGTCTGGAGGATGAAAATTGCTGCTGAGGGGGTTGCGGGTGAATGGTGCTGCTAAGCAGGACTGGGAGTGGGTGAATGGTGCTGCTGAGGGGGCTTGGGGGGGGTGGAGGGTGATTATGGCTGTTGAAGTGGTTGAAGGGGTGAATGGTGCTGCTGAGGGGGACATGGGGGTGTTGGGGGTGAATGGTGCTGCTGAGTGGGCCTGAGGTGTTGGGGGTGAATGGTGCTGCTGAGGGGGCTTGGAGGGAGGGGTGATTATGGCTGCTGAGGGGATTGGGGGGGTGAATGGTGCTGCTGGGGGACATGGGGGTGTTGGGGGTGAATGGTGCTTCTGAGGGGGGCTGGGGGGTGAATGGTTCTGCTGAGGGGGTTGGGGGTGAATGGTGCTGCTAAGGGGGACTGAGAGTGTTGGGGATGAATGGTGCTGCTGAGGGGGATTGGGGAGGAGGGGGGAATATGGCTGCTGAGGTGGTTGAAGGGGTAAATGGTGCTGCTGAGGGGGACATGGGGGTGATGGGGGTGAATGGTGCTGCTGAGGGGGCCTGGAGGGGGTGAATATTGCTGCTGAGGGGGAACGAGGGGTGAATGGTGCAGCTGAGGGGGCCTGGGAGTGTTTGACAGAAAATTTAGATTTATATATATTTATCACATATAAAGTTGTGAGCATGCGAGTTGTTGCTAATGCTTGCGAGGTTCACAGTTGCTGGCAAGGCCAGCAACTGCGACCCTCGCAAAATTTGGTCGTAACGCAAACAAAATATGAGACACGCTACGACCCATTACGACCTTGCAAAAATCGCCCGCAACACGCGCATATCAAAACATGAAAAATACAACAAATACACACAACAAATACATAAAAAGCTTACTTACAGGAAGAGGGAGCATCCAGGACCTCGAAAACTAAAGTTACACCTCAATTTAAGTCAAATTAAAAGAGTTTAGACACTAAAAAGTTCTCTAAGCGAGAGAAAAAATGGCCTCCGAAAAAAACGAAAACGAGGCTACAGCAGTTTAAAGACACAAAACACCACCAAACACCTACGGATTTGCCAAAAAACAACTACAAGATTAGAAAACAAGGACGCAACCCGCGCAACCCCAAAAACATTACAAACACAACAAATACATAAAAAGGTTACTCCCAGCAAGGGAGGGCACCGAGGACCTCTGCAAGTGAAGTTACACCTCCATTTAACCACAAATTTCGGAGTTTAGAGATCCGAAAATCACTTAAGCGAGAGAAAAAATGGCCGCTGAAAAAAACGAAAACGAGGCTAAACACTACCATAAACACGCAAAACACCACCAAACAGCTACGGATATTCCGAAAAAGGCCACCAAACAGCTACGGATATTCAGAAAAAATCGCACAACATAGAAAACAAATATTCCGAAAAACTCGCACGACATAGAAAACGAACGACGCTACATCAGCCACATTATATACACCAAACACCCTTAGCTCACTTACAATTTCATTGCCGTCATTTTTTGACGGCCAATTCGCTAGTATATATATATATATATATATATATATTTATATATATATATATATATATATATATAAATATATAGTTCCTTGCAAAAGTATTCACCCCCCCTTGGAATTTTTCGTGTTTTGATGCCTCACAACCTGGAATTAACATGGATTGTTTGAGCATTTGCATCATTTAATTTACAGAACATGCCCACAACTTTGAAGATTTTTTTTTTTTTATTGTGAAGCAAACAACAAATAGGACAGAATAACAGAAAAAGTCAATGTGCATAACTATTCACCCCCTAAAGTCAATACTCTGTAGAGCCACCTTTTGCGGAAATCACAGCTCCAAGTCGCTTTGGAGAAGTCTCTATGAGCTTGCCACATCTTATCACTGGGATTTTTGCCCATTCCTCCTTGCAAAACTGCTCCAGCATCTTCAAGTTGGATGGTTTGCGCTTGTGAACAGCAATCTTTAAGTCTGACCACAGATTTTCTATTGGGTCTGGGCTTTGACTAGGCCATTCCAACACATTTACATGTTTCCTCTTAAACCACTCAAGTGTTGCTTTAGCAGTGTGTTTGGGGTCATTGTCCTGCTGGAAGGTGAACCTCCGTCCTAGCCTCAAATCACGCACAGAGTGGTACAGGTTTTGCTCAAGAATATCCCTGTATTTAGCACCATCCATCTTTCCCTCAACTCTGACCAGTTTCCCAGTTCCTGCTGCTTAAAAACATCCCCACCGCATGATGCTGCCACCACCACTGTGGGGATGGTGTTCTTTGGGTGATGTGATGTGTTTGTGCCAGACATAGCGTTTTCTTTGATGGACGAAAAGTAAAATTTTTGTCTCATCAGACCAGAGCACCTTCCTCCATACATTTTGGAAGTCTCCCGCATGCCTTTTCACAAACTCAAAACAGCCATTTTGTTTTTTGCTGAAAGTAATGGCTTTCTTCTGGCCACTCTGCCAAAAAGCCGAACTTTATGGAGCGTACGGCTTATTGTCGTCCTATGTACATATACTCCAGTCTCTGCTGTGGAACTCTGCAGCTCCTCCAGGGTTACCTTAGGTCACTGTGCTGCCTCTCAGATTAATGCCCTCCTTGCACGGTCCGTGAGTTTTGGTGGGCGGCCGTCTCTTGGCAGGTCATGCTCTTTCCATTTGGTTATTATAGATTTGATGGTGCTCCTGGGGATCATCAATCATTTGGATATTTTTTTAGAACCTAACCCTGACTTGTACTTCTCAACAACATTATCCCTTACTTTTATGGAGAGTTCCTTGGTCTTCATGGCAGTGGTTTTAAAAAAAAAGTGTGTATATGTAATGACAGATCCTGTGACACTTAGGGCCGCAGTCAATTGCGATTTAACCAATTAAATAGGGCTCTAAAAAGAATATGCTATGTGCTTATTTAAATACATTTTTAGTTAGTGAAAACCTTGATTTTGGATAGATGGTTACTAACTAAAAACTTATTTAAAAAATATATGTTATGTGCTTATTTAGAGCTCTATTCAATTGGCCAAATTGCAATTGAATGAGGGCCTTAGATTGCACACAGGTGGACATCATTTCACTAATTATGTGACTTCTGAAGGTAGTTGGTTGCACCAGAGCTTTTTATGGGCTTCATAACAAAGGGAGTGAATACATACGCACATGCCAATTGTCTCTTTTTTATTTCTAAAAAATAGTTTTATGTATATATTGTTCTCATTTCACTTCAGCAACTTAAACTATTGTGTTCTGATCCATCACATAGAATTCAGTTTAACAAAACATTGAATTTAAGGCTGTAATGTAACAAAATAGGTTAAAAGTCAAGGAGGTGAATACTTTTGCAAGGCACTGTATTCTGAGTACCTATGACTAATAGGTCAAGATATTTAAAAAGTCAACAGAAATCCTTTTCAAGAGAACCCTTCATGTTAAAGTACTATAAACTGTAAATAATTGGGGAATTCACAGTAGATGTACAGTATATTAAAGGGACACTTCCACTCCAACAATTTATTTTCATATTAAATAGCATTAGCAATCGGCTATACATTGTACTTGTTTTTTTCTACAGTGAATCATTCCTGAGATTCAGCAATGTTTGTGCTTCTCCATTATGCTAATATGTGCAGTTCATTAGTATTTAGGAGCAGAGTCACACATATTAATAATTAAACCACACTAACAAAGATGAATATCTCAGTAGAGATTCATTTTAGAAATAATGTCAGTATATTATAGTCAGTTTTTCCTGCTCTTAGGAATACCTTAAAAACAAAACAAGTTGATATTGGGGTGATGAGGCATTTTATTGAAAGTAAATGGAAACAATAACCACTAATATTGATCCATAGTAAACAGCTGCTGCAAAATATAGCAAGGGAAGCTCAGATTTAAGAATAACTCTAAATTAAGCTGTAGACCTTTAATTAAACAGCTGATTACATTAAATAGACTACATGGTTTATGACATCAGGCATGAATTGAAAACAAAAATTATATTTTATATTTTAAGGTAGAAAACTGTAAAAACAAAACTACAAAAAAGTCTAGTTCATAAAGGAGTTAAATGCAAATGAAATGCTTTAGAACAGGGGTCACCAAACTTGGTCCTGGAGGGCCGCACCCAGGCCTGGATTTGTGGATATCCTTGCTGCAAACAGGTGAGACTATTGCTTCTTCAGTCATCCTGATTGACTCACCTGTGCACAGAAAGGAAATCCTCAAATCCAGGCCTGGGTGCGGCCCTCCAGGACCGAGTTTGGTGACCCCTGCTTTAGAACATCAATGTTTGACTGGGTTATCTAGTTACCCGGCGCCACATCCATAGCATCCCTAGATACGGATTGGTCAATCCCCCTTGCCCCTTTTTTTTTTGTTGGGTGACCTCAAAACTCACATAAATGGCTCTGTATAAAAAGGTAGCTACAAACCACACACTAAAGACTTACTGACCGTCTCACTTAAAGTAGAGCAAGTGAGACAAGAGGGATCTATTGAAAAGACAGGTGTCCCTATTAATGTATAATCACTCCCTTAGAAGTTTCTGTAAATGTCATCTACAGACTAATTTAAGTATTTGTGTATGATGTAAAATATACAAGTATTTGTTGTTTTGTCATTCAAGCAGTTCTGCTCAGAGCTTATATATAGTAGATGATGACAGATGTTAATGCTTGCACTAATTCAATTATTAATATCTTTAAAATGCCTACACACGGTATTACCCAATAAAACTGCTGGACCGAAAACAGTGTGTGTGACAATTTCTAACTATCAGTCTTGCTTTTAAATTCATATTATAAATCTGGATAGTTTTAATTTTTCCTGACTGAAGATGACACATTAGAGCCTTTATAACATTAACTTATGAACGCTACCAGGTATACCTCTTCTTAAACTAAGGTGTTTTTGTTCATCTTTAAGTATAAGCAGATCATTTTCCATTTCTGTGTGTGACTTAAGAAGGTTATCATATTTGACCTCCAATTCAAAATCTTTAGAATGTAATATTTTTATTTCTGCTTTTAGTTCCACAGGTTCGTTGTATTTTAGCTGTAATTTCTAATCTGAAAGGAAATTAATTGTAACGGAACCCATCACTGTTTTACCCTGTGTTATGGTTATTTAATTATTATGGGTAAAATATGATCACATTGCTATACTGTAGATATGTTGGTTTATGCTCTGCAGAATATTAGCTCAGACTATAGCAGACACCTAGCAGAATACATAATCCTATTAGGGTCTCCTAGAGGCAGGAGAGCCCTATTGTGTAAAGTGTTCACATTGTGAAAGATGGAACAAAGAGAAGCATTATCTTATCAATGTCTGTTATTGAATCAAAGTAGCCGGCTAGTCACTGGGAGGTGTGACCCCACCTATTGTCTCTCTATGTGTATTGTGTGGCCAAATATGGGCATGTGTATTACCTGTGGAAAGAGATGGGTATATATATTTCTGCATATAACAAAATAAAGACGGTATTCTTTGACTCCCAAGAAAGTGTCGTCCAATATGGGTGGTCTGGGCTTCTGAGACTGCGCAGTGCTTCTATTTGGATATTTAATGCTGAACCTGACTTTCCCTCTGGAACTCTTGGATAGGATTATACCAACTTCACTTTTACACAGCAGCTTGCCAGGGAAAAGGACGTCTCCAACGGCTGGTACCCTCTCACTACCGGAGTAGCCGTTACATTGGTTGGCAGTGGTGGGATGGTCCTTTTCATCCCCAACGCAAGTGCTGAATGGAATCCCAGTACGCTAAACTGAAAAGACCCACACTAAAGGATCTCTTGGAAACCAGAGGAAGGAGTGCCAACAACCGACCACGGAGAGAGCTGATAGCTGACCTACTGGAGCTGGACGAGATGGATCGATCCATGGAGGTCGTGGACCAACCTACCCCTGTCAGCGAGGAGGAGGAAATTACAAACCTGGTTCAGCGGAGATTATCCATGTACCCAGCAACATCCGTGGAGCTAATAGATCAGCTGTTTCGGGAAGCGAGAACGGAGATCCAAAATAGGAGGGGGCACGAACTTGAACTGGCAAGAGCTAGACAACCCCTGGCACATACAGTTCATACTCCCCCACCCGCTGCTACAGGGCAGAAAATACCCTTCACTGCCTTCAAAGCGTTTGTGGAAAGTGAGGAAGAAATTGATGGATATTTGGCTGACTTCGAGAGGCAGTGCTCACTACACCAAATACCACCAGACCAATGGGTCACTATTTTGGCTGGAAAGCTATCAGGAAAAGCAAATGAGGCTTTTCGGGCGCTTACTGAGGAAGATATTGCACAGCATCGCCGGGTGAAGGCTGCACTGCTCACCAGATATGCCGTCACCCCGGAAACATATCGCCGTCGCTTCAGGGAGTCTAAAAAGAAGGTTGCAGACTCCCACATGGAATGGGCCAGCAAGATACAAAGGGTGGCATCACATTGGGTGCGAGGGTGCAATGCCAACACAGGAGAGGAAGTACTACAGCTATTCCTGATGGAACATTTCTTCCAAGATCTGGCGGCAGACATAATGGATTGGGTGAGAGATCGTCGCCCTGCTAACTTAATCGAGGCAGCACGGCTAGCGGACGAATACGCAGAGTCCAGAAAGGTGAGCCAAGGGTCCACACGACCAACCTCTAGAGCAGAGCCACGCACTTCAATATCCGCTACACGCACAGAATTTCGGGCCCCAGTACCGCCACGGCCTCAGGGGTCTAACCACCAACCCCGGGATTCTTACAAAATGACGTGCCATCGCTGCAGCAACACAGGGCATATTGCCCGCTATTGCCCTTTGAGATCAGCCAATAACAAATGGAGGCGCACAACACCCCACACAGAGACCCCGCCATCACGTCCCTCTGCTGCTCACTGCCTGAAAATCAAAGGGAGCCCTGAGGAGTGTTTGGGAATCTTGTATGAGGCCAACCCCGTACAGGCTGCCTCTCCGGATAACCACCAGCATCACCGCCAAGAGGTGCGTGTGAATGGACAGGTAGCACAAGGCTTAAGAGACACTGGCGCTACCATCACTTTGGTGCAGAAACATCTCGTGAAACCAGAACATGTATCTAATCGTACCGTTGCTGTTCGTGTCGCAGGGGGGGCTGTTTTTCGCTTACCCACCGCCCGGGTACACTTGGATTGGGGAGTCAGGTCGGGAAAGACCACAGTAGGCATCATGGACAATTTACCTGCTGAGGTCGTGCTGGGCAACGATATTGGCCCTCTAGCCTCAGCCTTTTTACCCACGACTGCTGCTGCTTGTCCCGTGACCACCCGCTCACAGACCCGTACCGAGGACGTTCCTACAACAGGTCGGGAGACCCAGGTAAGCCACAAGCAGACACTTAGCACTACCGCCACAGAGAGACCCATAGCGTGGGACACCCCCGAAGAGCTTGTGAGGGAAACTAGACAGGACCCCACCCTCCAAAAGTACCGAGCATTAGCCGACGATAGAGGGGATGAGCGGGAACGTTTTATATGGAAAGGGGTTTCTATGGGACAGAGATTGTGGCCCACCTTTTGGACACTGGGATCCTGGACTGTTGGGATGGGATCCTGGATTTTTTTGGGTGGGTGTACAGGGGGAGAACAGTGGGCCCTGTACAATAGGGGCCTGACCACGAGCTGGGGGAGGAATGTACTCTGCAACTTGGGACGGTTTTGCTAAAGGACTTCAGTTCATTTGGAAGGCTGATGCTGTTCTGCCTCATTATTTAATTGTCTGAAACCTGTTTGTAAAATGTATTTTCCCTCTCCTTGAAATGTTTATTGCTGTGAATGCTGTATGAAGTGTGCCTTTGTTTTGTTCTTGAAATGTGAGGAAATGTGAATTGCAGTAATGCTGATGGGTTGTCAAACTGTAGAAGTGACCATCAAATCGTTTTGTCCGGACATCCCCAGGCCGATCCGTTGGGATCAGACCGTGTATGCCGGCTTATGGTCACGGGGGAGGTGTGTAATGGAACCCATCACTGTTTTACCCTGTGTTATGGTTATTTAATTATTATGGTTAAAATATGATCACATTGCTATACTGTAGATATGTTGGTTTATGCTCTGCAGGATATTAGCTCAGACTATAGCAGACACCTAGCAGAATACATAATCCTATTAGGGTCTCCTAGAGGCAGGAGAGCCCTATTGTGTAATGTGTTCACATTGTGAAAGATGGAACAAAGAGAAGCATTATCTTATCAATGTCTGTTATTGAATCAAAGTAGCCGGCTAGTCCCTGGGAGGTGTGACCCCTCCTATTGTCTCACTATGTATATTGTGTGGCCAAATATGGGCATGTGTATTACCTGTGGAAAGAGATGGGTATATATATATTTCTGCATATAACAAAATAAAGACAGTATTCTTTGACTCCCAAGAAAGTGTCGTCCAATATGGGTGGTCTGGGCTTCTGAGACTGCGCAGTGCTTCTATTTGGATATTTAATGCTGAACCTGACTTTCCCTCTGGAACTCTTGGATGGGATTATACCAACTTCACTTTTACACAGCAGCTTGCCAGGGAAAAGGACGTCTCCAACGGCTGGTACCCTCTCACTACCGGGGTAGCCGTTACATTAATTCTTTAAAATCTTGAATATCTTCATTATTACAGGGTTTGGAAATCAGTTACACTTTTTAGTGATTGTTTATCTGGAATAGCGGTGTTGGAAAGAATGTCTCTTAAAGGCACCCGCCATGTTTTTTCCCCCCCCCATTTGCTTTAAGTAGTCTTCATTTAAAAATTTCTGAAAACTTTATACCAGTTGGCAGCTTGATGGCAGTAGAGAGTACACAGAGACGTAAACAAGGAGATTAATTCTGACTGATGAAAACTATTTGTTACAAAGTTGTATGTAATTGTGTATTTATAAACTTATAAAGTAATTCTCACAATGCAGAAGTAGGCTGTATTCATTTTTCACAGTCTCCCACATTAAATGCATGCTGTATCTTTTACAAAATCAGCAATAATACAGTTTATTGTGTATACAATACAGATATTCAATGTGTTACATAGAAAAGATCTCCAGTAGTTTAAGACCTCTAGATTCAAACTGTATAGGTTTGATCCAGTCAAGATCTGTTTTCACCAACCTTAAGTTGATCAGTGTTAGAGTCCTTTGTTCTATTTCAGCAGCAAATCTCAGTGAAAAAAGTTGCCGAACCATCAGCCTTATTAAATTGTGATTCGATAAAGTTAAGGGCTCTAAGCACACAGCATTTGTTTTACAGAAGTTTTTAGTCAGTGAACTTTTATCCAAAAGCAATGCCTTCAACTAAAAACTTCTGTAAAAACAAAAAAATTATATATATATATATGCTGTGTGCTTAAATGGAGCCCTTTTAAATTTCCCAAACTGCAATTTAATAAGGCTGCTGATTTTTAAACCATCTGGGACCTTCTGTGCACAATACTGGTCATATATAGCAATTTGGTGATATACAAGTCACGTTATATATATTATCTGATTTTTCAGCAGAGCTCATGGATACACATCTTCTCTCCTTGAATCTTAGCGCCCCCACCCCCCTTCTATTGGCCGTTTCTAAAATCGGTAACTACAGCCTTGCTTAATTGATCATGATCTGAAATGCTGCTTACGAGTGCATGGTTTAGGCTTTCGGCCAGGTAGCTGCGGGCTTGATCACTGTAACGGTTACAAATATCAGGCTTGCAATTGAATGGAGGCCTTTGTCTGAGAGCATAATTAAGCAGGAAGAACTCTTCCAGCTAGTTTACAGAAAATAAATGTTGCCTCTGCAGGACCCTGGAGGAATCCATGTTGCATTGGTGGAAATGGTGTAGGAGTAAGGGATTTAGATTTATGGAGAGCTGTGGTCGCATTGAATAATGCAAGGGGTCGGCTTCTAAGCCTGTAAAGGGACATGGTGTCAATTCAATCATATTCATTTATCAAGCAAAGGCTCTGGACTTCTCCCTCCTTTCCCACCCCTCACTTCATGGATAACTACAAACACACAACGCCATCATCCCGCTCTATGGACGTGATGCAACAAACACAAATTGGATTCCAGTACTCAAACAGATGCTTAAAAAAAAAAAATCATATTTTCAACAAAAAAGAAAAATGTTTTCTTGAACTGCAGTGATCTTAGGAAATCTAAGTACACAGCATCCCGGCTTAGATTTAAAGGTCAGACTTGCGAGGCAGGCAATGATGGTTGTTTATTCAGGCAAATTATGCTGTAAAGCTATGCTTGCAATTTTGACAACCACTCACTACATTCTTGTATTGTGAATAAGTGTGTATGAACTGTGCAAATGGCAGGCATGGAAACAATGCATTCAGGGACATTTTTTTTTTTTTTTTTAACTCTATACTCACCTTCAAGCCAACAGAAGAACAATGCAGAAATCCCCACAGCAATGTATGAGCTCCTCCTTACTTCCATATGGAGGTTAAAAAGAGACACACATCCCATGATGCTTTGCTGAAAGCAGACTTTCCAGGCATTGAAACAATGTTGTAGCTGTCTGATTGGCCAAAAATAATTTAGAATTTTATGTTAGTTTAGCTAATATTTTCAAGGGGGAACTCATTCTCAAAATAAAGTCACAGAAATTTTGCAGATATGGTAAGTTTATTATTTTTTTTTCTAGGCAAATAAATGTTTCCATACACTACTGATTCTTGTCTATCAGATGCACTCAAAGCATGACACTTAACTATGCCTTTAAATAGGAGGTAAAATTGATGCCCCTAGTACTATTATGGAATGAGAAAAGCGTAAATGATTTAAAACTTGGAACTGGAATAAAATGGAGGAAAAACACATACATCCCACCTATGATTTGTGTTAATTTATATTGCAGATTTAACACTATCACCATTATTTTACACTGCTGATACACCCAAAAACTTAATGACCAATTAAGCCTTTTCTTTTAATTCCTTTACCTTCACAGTTTTAAAAGCTTATTATACAAAGACACCTATATGTTGAGGGAATGATAAACACCTCTGTAGCCTTTTAGCCAGACACTTGTCATCAAGACATTAAAAAAAAAAGTGAATACAAATATTTGTGGAGGAGAATCCCTTCATAAAAAAATGCAGTTTTAATAATTTGCGAATACATTGAGCTTACAATGCATTTACACACAACCCACATATTAAGTGAAATAAAACAAGCTAGCAATCAGCTTTTAAAATAGTTTATTGGAGGTATAACAAGAAAAAGCTGTCTTACAGTACTTAAAGACCGATTCTAACATTGCTCGTGATTTCCTCTGCCTTTTGAGTAAACCAGTCATTAACAGAACCTGCCCCCAGCCTGTAATCCAGACTCCCTCAAGACTCCTTTTCCCTGAACATATCACTGGATAATGCACACCTTCTTGTTCTTGGTAATTTTCTCAGCACTTTTTCCTTCCTTTATTTTCTTCACTGTTTCCACAATCTAAAGCAAAGCAAAAAGTTAAAATCTATTGAGCACTGTATTTATGCATTGGTAAACTAGACAAACCTAAGGAGGCACATTTGTAGGGGCAGCACATAATCAGTTATAATTAACATTTGTCAGGATATTTTAAAGATATTTCTCATGGCTCCATCTGGTTGTCTACTGTGGCAGGCAACCATTTTATTACTGTGCTATATCCGTAATCAACAAGCAATGCAAAATGACATATCAGAATGAGGCTAGGGCAGCAAACACCTTAAATATATCTATAAAACCTCAAATTAAATTGTAATGTCCCTGGCATCTCATGTTAGTCTGGGGGATGTTGAATGTCCTATTACAACCAACAACAACAATGTATTATTTTGCTTTCATTCACACTACTTAAGACACATTAAAATGTACTTGACGTTCACTTATTTTTATTATCAGCTATTATGTATAATTAAAATTAAGTATTTACATATTTTGCTGCACAAGTGTACAGATACAGGCCATGCTTGAAAGTAATTATTTAGCAGAAAAAGAATGCACCCCACAATCAGCTTGTAAACTATTCATCACAATGTTACAATTAGTCTTTCTTTCCTATAATCATTGGCCTATGGCCAATTCTGCGTTATTGCATGGTCACAGAAGTATATCTATGCAGTGTATATGTATTGCACATGACATCTCTTTTTATATATCTAGATCAATAGAGATATAATTAAAGAACATAGTAAGGGAAAGGATGTGTATTATCAAGCATGTGGAGAACCAAATATCCTATAATGAATGAAACTTCTGTCAATTTATGGATTATGGTTGTGTTTTAAGATCTTACACACTTACATCTGTTCCATAAGGAAAACCACCACATTCCAGCTTAGAGAAGATTAGCTCATCATTAACCTTCACTTCAAAGCTTCCTGGAAACAAAAGATAGATATGATGATGTTCAGGAACATAGGAAACAAGAAGTTAGAATGACAATTATCATAAAAGTGTGAAAAAATACTATAGTTTGGTTAAGATTTTTGCGCATCTAATAATCAAGCCTGTCAAACTGGCTGTCCTCTCCTTGAGTTTGTCGGTGACATTCAGAAGGATTTCTCCTCCTTGTGAGAAATATTAACATCTGCCAGATAGTCAAAGCCGATAGATTGTTACCATTGCTTACAACTACAGGTTTCCCACAGAAAATAAGAGCTCCGGCTTGGTCTGCGACAGACATATTCACTTTTAGACTACGCAAAAACATTTGAAGAGAATAAAAGCTTAGGCATGGTTTATTATTCATACTTTATTTGTAAGTGATCTTCTAATGTCATATGTCAGTTTCCTTCAACTGGACATGTAATATTGCTGGATACTTGGAAATAATGTTTTACTTCTAAATGGAAATAAATATTGAACTAGCTTTTTACTGCTTCTATAAACATTTTTATGGAAAGTTCTGATGAATAATTAATGAACATGAAGAACTATCGATTTTAGAGAAAAAGGAATTTAGCCATTTTTCGGTGGTTAGTAAACAGTGAAGAGAAGACCTTTGGCAGTTTGAATGTAAAGCACCAATCTTTTTGTTCCAGTAAAAGAGGTCAGTGCATATCAAATTAACTTAATCATCCATTATTTTCACACTTTATTGCATAGTCATATGGTAAATTGGGTGTGAAATAATTACAAAATATCGATACTTTAACAAGTTAGGCTTTTACCACTCAAAATGTAAATATACTCCACCCATATGATAAAAAACATATATGCACATTAAATTGTTTCTACGGTTACATCATATTATCACATATATAGTTGTGAGCACGCGGGTTGTTGCTAACGCTGCGGCCCTATATGAGCATGCGGGTTGTTGCTAACGCTGCGGCCCTCGCAAAGCGAGGGCCGCAGTTGCTGGCAACGCTCCCCAGTGGCCCACATCACCCGAGGCGCCTGCACGGCTCCCCCTGCCCCACTGATGCTCCCCAGCGGCCCAAATCACCCCAGGCTGCAGGGAAGCTCAGACACCCAGCCAGCACTGCCAGGACCCTGCCACTGATGCTGCCCTGCTCCCCAGCGGCCCACATCACCCCAGGCGCCTGCACAGGAAGCTCAGACACCCAGCCAGCACTTCCAGGTATCAGTGCTGCAGGAGGCAGCTCCAGGGAGGCAGGACAGTTGGGGGTACAAGGAGGAGCCTCCTTTCCTGGAGAGGGAGCCGCGGGGCTCCGATCTGGGCCTGTGCTAATTGGCCTGCGGCTGGCTTCTCCCCCAGGGTTCCCTCCTCGGCAGCTCCATGCAGCTGCTTCACATCTCTGCCTCAACAAGCAGACAGGACAGAGATGAGGATTGAGCCCACCACTGCTCCTCACACAGACAGCCATCTGCAGAGATCCAGTGGGAGAAGAAGGCACTTTCAAGTACAGGGGAATGTGCAGGGGAACCCAGGAGGTAATGCAGTGGGGGGTCACAAGCAGGGAGAAGGGAGACAGGATGGGGGGAGGGAGCCAGGAGAGGTAGGTAAGACACAGGGAAGGGAGAAGGGGGCAAAGAGACACAGAGGAGGGAGGGGGTACAGGGGAGGGAGTGGGGAAAGAAACACAGGGGAGGGCAATGGGGAGAATGGGAGACAGGGGAGGGAGAGATTGGAGAATGGGAGACAGGGGAGGGAGAGATTGGGCAAAGCGAGACAGGGGAGGGAGAGATTGGGCAAAGCGAGACAGGGGAGGGAGAGATTGGGCAAAGCGAGACAGGGGAGGGAGAGATTGGGCAAAGCGAGACAGGGGAGGGAGAGATTGGGCAAAGCGAGACAGGGGAGGGAGAGATTGGGCAAAGCGAGACAGGGGAGGGAGAGATTGGGCAAAGCGAGACAGGGGAGGGAGAGATTGGGCAAAGCGAGACAGGGGAGGGAGAGAGGGGGCAAAGAGAGACAGGGGAGGGAGAGATTGGGCAAAGCGAGACAGGGGAGGGAGAGATTGGGCAAAGCGAGACAGGGGAGGGAGAGATTGGGCAAAGCGAGACAGGGGAGGGAGAGATTGGGCAAAGCGAGACAGGGGAGGGAGAGATTGGGCAAAGCGAGACAGGGGAGGGAGAGATTGGGCAAAGCGAGACAGGGGAGGGAGAGATTGGGCAAAGCGAGACAGGGGAGGGAGAGATTGGGCAAAGCGAGACAGGGGAGGGAGAGATTGGGCAAAGCGAGACAGGGGAGGGAGAGATTGGGCAAAGCGAGACGGGGGAGGGAGAGATTGGGCAAAGAGAGAGGGGGGAGGGAGAGATTGGGCAAAGAGAGAGGGGGGAGGGAGAGATTGGGCAAAGAGAGAGGGGGGAGGGAGAGATTGGGCAAAGAGAGAGGGGGGAGGGAGAGATTGGGCAAAGAGAGAGGGGGGAGGGAGAGATTGGGCAAAGAGAGAGGGGGGGAGGGAGAGATTGGGCAAAGAGAGAGGGGGGGAGGGAGAGATTGGGCAAAGAGAGAGGGGGGAGGGAGAGATTGGGCAAAGAGAGAGGGGGGGAGGGAGAGATTGGGCAAAGAGAGAGGGGGGAGGGAGAGATTGGGCAAAGAGAGAGGGGGGAGGGAGAGATTGGGCAAAGAGAGAGGGGGGGAGGGAGAGATTGGGCAAAGAGAGAGGGGGGAGGGAGAGATTGGGCAAAGAGAGAGGGGGGAGGGAGAGATTGGGCAAAGAGAGAGGGGGGAGGGAGAGATTGGGCAAAGAGAGAGGGGGGAGGGAGAGAGGGGGCAAAGAGAGAGGGGGGGAGGGAGAGAGGGGGCAAAGAGAGAGGGGGGAGGGAGAGAGGGGGCAAAGAGAGAGGGGGGAGGGAGAGAGGGGGCAAAGAGAGAGGGGGGAGGGAGAGAGGGGGCAAAGAGAGAGGGGGGGGGGAGAGAGGGGGGCAAAGAGAGACAAGGGAGGGAGAGAGGGGGCAAAGAGAGACAAGGGAGGGAGAGAGGGGGCAAAGAGAGACAAGGGAGGGAGAGAGGGGGCAAAGAGAGACAGGGGAGGGAAGAGAGGGGGCAAAGAGAGACAGGGGAGGGAGAGAGGGGGCAAAGAGAGACAGGGAGGGAGAGAGGGGGGCAAAGAGAGACAAGGGGAGGGAGAGAGGGGGCAAAGAGAAACAGGGGAGAGAGAGAGGGGGCAAAGAGAAACAGGGGAGGAGAGAGAGGGGGCAAAGAGAGACAAGGGAGGGAGAGAGGGGGCAAAGAGAGACAAGGGAGGGAGAGAGGGGGGCAAAGAGAGACAAGGGAGGGAGAGAGGGGGCAAAGAGAGACAAGGGAGGGAGAGAGGGGGCAAAGAGAGACAAGGGAGGGAGAGAGGGGGCAAAGAGAGACAAGGGAGGGAGAGAGGGGGCAAAGAGAGACAAGGGAGGGAGAGAGGGGGCAAAGAGAGACAAGGGAGGGAGAGAGGGGGCAAAGAGAGACAAGGGAGGGAGAGAGGGGGCAAAGAGAGACAAGGGAGGGAGAGAGGGGGCAAAGAGAGACAAGGGAGGGAGAGAGGGGGCAAAGAGAGACAAGGGAGGGAGAGAGGGGCAAAGAGAGACAAGGGAGGGAGAGAGGGGCAAAGAGAGACAAGGGAGGGAGAGAGGGGGCAAAGAGAGACAAGGGAGGGAGAGAGGGGGCAAAGAGAGACAAGGGAGGGAGAGAGGGGGCAAAGAGACACAGAGGAGGGAGGGGGTACAGGGGAGGGAGTGGGGAAAGAAACACAGGGGCGGGCAATGGGGAGAATGGGAGACAGGGGAGGGAGAGTGGAGGCAAAGAGAGACAGGGGAGGGATAGAAGGGGCAAATAGAGACAGGGGAGGGATAGATTGGGTAAGAGAGA